>JAHBCN010026516.1:0-10586 GCA_019359885.1 Listronotus oregonensis | reverse complement strand
TTTTGTTTTTCATTCTTTCAGTTCCCAAAGTAGCTGAAACCCCCTAACATTCTATTTAAAGGAGCCTTGTACTTTTCACTATGCCCGTTTCCTTATCAATAGAATATTTAAATTATGTTCTGCAGATGTCTTTATTTTCTCTTTAAATATATAAATATTGAAATCTTGTAAAATAAGCTACATCTTCCTTCTCCTGAGACAAATAGGGTACGTTAGTACTTAGGCCTCAGGCCTTCGAAAATATCCAAAGATAAGAAAGTTTAGCTTTATCTAGTTTTAATTTATGTCAAAGAATTAAATTATTAATTGAACTAAAAAAAAATTGTAATTATATCCGAAAGTTGCTTTCTGCTTTATTTTTTTTATAAGGTCTATATATCTTTATTTTTGTTTTGATAATATCAGAAAATGGATCCGTTTAATCTTTTCTCTATATATAAATATTGTGAGAGGATAAGGACTATATTTGGGTACAAATAATTTATTTTCAAGCCCCTGCCAAATAAATGTAATTAAATTAAATATCTTCAAAAAAATCTTGATGTTATAGTCAGAAATTACCTAATGTACCTAAATATTGATGATCTAATAATAATGACACTACTAATCAATCGTTTATTTTTCTTATTAAGATGGATTGCCCTGTTACCTATCAATTACTCAATCATTTGGTAAAATAATCTATCAATTACTGTCATTTTATAATACACAGATGATATTTCCAAAACTGCTTTAGTGTCAGATTCATTTTAGGATTTAACCCCGTTTTTCCATTATTTTCGACAAAAATATTTATTACGAAAGCCAACAACTTCCGGTTTAAAAGTGAACCGAGCAACAAGTATTAATATATGCTCTAGCACAGGTACAAGAATGCAATTCGAAAATAATGTAAATTTTGATTGCTAACGGTTAAAAAATACATAGTAATAGTACGTGTAATTTTGTGGTAGTTGTGTTAATTTAAATAATCTCTTTTCTCTTACATGTGTTAAAAATAAAAAGGGTAATAAGTTATTTACTTTTACTTGGAATTACATGACAATTAAGTATAGGCAAACAAGTATTACTTAAATTTACAGTTATTTATGTTAAACAGTTATTTTTGTTTATTACAGTAAAACTTGTGTTAACGGACACCTTTTTATATCGGCCACTTTCAAGCTAACAAAAATTTGCTTTATAGAAAATTCCATATATAAATAGCCTTAGATAATGGACACCCTTATAAAACAGCCACGCCCAGAAAAATCTCAATTTTTATATCCCAATACAGGTAAAATCAACCTTTTATATTGGCCAGAATTTTTTGGGCTAATTTGTATTTTTTTATTTTATGATTATATTCTGCAAATTTTAAATGTAAAATACCCAACAATAATATTTATGGCCAGGTTCAAATAGCATTAGTGGCTATAGGGGATTTATCGTCACATTATATTTTTAGTTGTGTCTTATATCGATAAGAATAAAGTTATCGTGTTTGGAATCGAAATGTGTTTAATCATGTCCCTAAAACGAAAAGGTTTGTCAATAAAGGAAAAAATTGATGTTATCGAAAGTAAAAAGTCCGCTTTGGGTTCGCGAAAATTGGCTGAAAAATTTGCGGTCCGAAAACCCCAGATAAATAATATCAGGAATAAAGCTGAACTTAAACGAATATTTGAAGATGTTAATTTAGAATAAAAGAGGAAATTCCCGAAGTCGCGAAGATTTTCAGTAGATCAAGTCTTCTACAATTGATTCTGCAAAGCAAGAGGTAAAAATGTTCCACTATCTGGACCGTTAATTAAACAAAAAGCACTTGAGGTAGCAAGCAATTTATGACTCGAAAATTTTGTAGCCTCGAATGGTTGAACAACTGTTACCTGGCAATACTCACCCCTTCAATAAAGGCCAATTATTCTTAATTTTATGGTGGCCGTTATAGACAAGTTTTACTGTATTAAAAAATTATTTTTTTAATTTTATGTTTATTTAAGTCAGTTTCTCTACTAAAAAACATATACGTCATCGTCGAGTCGCATAATTGTTTATGTTACAGTTTTCTAATGTAAATTTTTGGTCTTTGAAATTCGTTATAAACTCCTGGATGACTGTTAACTGTTGAGTGGATAGAATAAAGCTTAAACATTTTTTAAATTTTGCTGTTTTAGACTTGGCCTATATCAAGATTAAGGAGGTCATCAATAAAATGTTTATTTGATAACTTTTTTAAATATTTTTGTATTATACTCTTTAAGCTCCTGCGTTATTTTTTTTATGCCTTTATATATATATATTTTTTTTTCATTCGTAGTCTTGTTTTCTTTTTACTAATTTAAAATATTTCCTTTATATTTTTTTTATTTACTCCTGATTTCTTTTCGTTTTTTTTCAACTTTTTTTTAATTTATCTTTTCATTGGTCTTTACTTCTTTATTTAGATCTTTTCGACTTGTCTTTACTTTTTTTGCGAAAAATTTATGGATTCTTGTTTTCCCATTATTACTTTATTGATGTTCATATTACTTCCATGTCTGCTATTTGCTGCCTTTTCTTGTCAGGCATTTAAATACTCCTGGCGACCATTTTAACTTTCTTGTGATTGTTTTTGCTCCCACCACTGTTTCAAGCATGACCTTGTTTTACGAAAAATGATAAGATACTTTAAAATTAACTCAAAGGATTTTTAAATATAGTATGAGATGTGGTCGTCCAAAAAAAGGTCCATAAGTTGTTAAACTAAACTAGATAAATATACAAATTTACCAACTAACATTGTTTTTATAATGTCCGAATATTTAAGGACAAAAAAAAAACAAGTATAATGCTTTTATCTGTAATTAAATCGTTTGATGACTCTGTACAAAATTCAACATTATCATTGCACTGCTTTCCAGTCATAAATTTAATTCATTAGAAACATTTAGGGCAATGATGTTAAATATGGTTTCAATATTGGGTAATATTTTGATACAGAAATCGCTTTCCGAATTTTTTTTTTTTTCCCCCTAATAACGATTAATTATTATACCTTTGATCTCTAAAACGGTTTAGCGATTCTGTAGTGGGATAAAAACGTCAATTTCTGCCAATAACATTTTACTTACAGGATGTTGAATAGTGCATAAAGCTTAATGTGTTGACTACAAAAATATTTTTTTATATTCATTGTTAACCTTCTTAAGGTAAATAGTTACTGCATGATAGAGGTGGGCGTATTTAAACTGTAAAGATAATATTGAAATTAAGTATGTTTTAAACCAACTTTTCTAAAGTAAGGAAGTCAGATCATGATTAAGTAAAAAACGAAGACTTTTGATATTGTTTTTGTATGCTGATCAGTGCCGACTCTTCAGACCAAGTCCAATAAACAGTGAAACAGATCGACTAACAAATTCTGTAGTGGCAATGAGTTAAGTCAACAATACATTGTTTTTGGTTGTTTATATTTTTCTCTACGTTTTGCATCTTTTTTTTTAAATCTAAAATATGAATAAGATTGCAACGGAATAAAATGTTAATGCATACACTTAAGATGCAAAAGTTATGAACCTAAAATTTTGAAATTTAAGAAAATAGATGCTACATTCTGTTTTAAGGTACGACCACAGCCTTACTTCACTAACAAGCCGTGAACAAGGAAATCTGGCAACTATGCCTTTTGATCTAGCGACACACGTTTGCTGTTTGTTTAGTCATACGATTTACGTTGAATGACCTGTTTCTGTTGTTTTATTGTGAATAAATCAACGAAAGAAAATATTGTTAAGATAAAGACTAAACCTGTAAAAGGTCTTACTGTGTGAAATTTGTGAGTGACCGGGACAGTTTTTTTCCGCAGACATTGCGTAAAAACAAAAATATCTGCGGGTGAAAGTGCCGGTGTTATAAAGTACTTAAAGTAAATGGCGGCAAATGAACTTGACATTTTGTGGTTGTGCTTTTTAAAAATAATTAAAATTGAAAGTGTGTTTTAATGATTCGTGTTTTTGGGTTTAATTTTGAAGGTATTTTTTAGTTATTTTTTAAAAACAGTAACAAATTTGCATTGGAAATTACCGTAAGTACGTAGGTATACATTTTAATTTTGTCGTTCGTTTTGATTTTTGTTATTGCGTTGCATAGGCTTGGTGCCTGCTTATTAGATACTATTTAGTTACTGTTATTATTATTATTTTCCTCCAAGTCCTTGTTGTGTGCCTGGGTGAAACCAATTATAAAACTTCTCTTGATGCAGGAGAACCAGCTGTATTGTTTTCACCTTTCCAAAGGACGAAAACCTTAAAGCCCTTGGCTTAGGAATATTCCTAGACAGTCATGGTCACCCTCAAAATATTCTGTGGTTTGCGCTAAGCATTTTGTGAAAGTGACATTATTGGAGAGGATGATTATCGTTGCCAGATGGGTCAATGCAAAAGTACCTACCAAAACTAGACTAAAGTTAAATAGTGCCTATATTTTTCCAAATTTACCACATTACTTCTCAAAAACAGTCCCTGTTTCCCGAAAAGTCCTGCTGAAAGCTTGGCATAAACTTGAAAACAATAATGGTCGCCTTACAAACGACACCTATTCTGCACTTTGCCATAGCCCCTCTGTTTTATAGAAATAATTGACTATTCATTTTCAAAATTTGATTTGTCGTATATTTTACCAGGTAAATTTACTACTGAAAAGTTAGAAAAAAATTTGGTAAATACAGACTTCTCGGAGGTTGTAATTACAATGTTAGCTTTGATGATATTTTAAATGCTGAAAAAAAAATTAGACTCAAACATATATTTAGAAGCGCTGCTGATGGTAATTTCTCTTTAGCTGAGATTATAAAAAACAGCTTATCCAGGAAAATGATCTTGATTGATTAAAATAATTACACTAAAAAATTTTTTTTTTGCTTGAAACTGAATACCTAAATGAATAGAAATTGACAAATCGGTAAAAAATTTTATAGCCGGTTATGCTGCCCAAAAAAATTTAAAAAAAAAATAATTGAAACATCTGTGTTTCTTTTTTGTTGAAAGTAAGGGAAACCAATTGACGACGAATTTTTATTGCTACAACGTGGGGTTTAAAGGTTCCTACAGAAATTGTTAAAGACGTTCTGTTCCAAGTGCGCGATTTTTGAAAAATTTTAATGACCCTGGGGTGACTTCCAAAAAGGGAAAATCAAAAAGCTATCCTGTGTGATCTAACTAATTTAAGCACTAGACAACATGAAGGCCTTAATGATTTATGCTCGCAATGTATTTGTGGTAACGAGAACAAAAATATGTTCATTATTGTCTCTATATTTTCAAACATTTTTTTTTAAAAATTATGTTAAAAAAGAAATAAAAAAAAAGCCACAGAAAAATCGGAAAAGGTGAGTAAAAAAAAAAAAAAAACTAGACACATTTAATAAATAAATAAACAAAACTAAAACTAAGTACAATTACTAACTAAATGTTAAATTACACTTGTTTCCTTTACAACACATCATGTTCTTATGCCTTGACCTATGCACAAAATTAATTTTGTTTTAGAGTTTAAATATTATATAAAATTTTTTTTTTTCAATTATTATACTGATTTAATTATTTTAATGGAAATATCAAAACTATTTACGCGATCTTTGAATTGACCAAATTAATTTAAAAAAACCCTCGATACCCGGATCACTGCTCATCGCGCTGGGGGAAACCGATTGAATTTTGCCGGTTGCGGCGTTCCAAAGGGTTGTTCCGGTTTTGTAGTGAAGTAGGGCGGGTACACACTTTTCATTCTTTTTGGCCCATTGGCGTATGTACTTACATTCTCTACCATCTGACATTTTTAATTTCCCCAATTTTTAAAGTAGACTCGACCCAATGGAACATTGGAAGTTTATGTATCTATGCATTTCCCCTATCCTTCGTAATTTAAAATACACTGAGTTATGTAACTTGTTAAATAACTCAGTGTATAAATGTCAATTTTTTTTTTCTTACTTTCCATCAGTAACTCATAGTTTATAGAATATACAATATATAAATTGGGCCCCTTGCATATAAACCTTTGTTTTTTTGGCTTCGACAACGTGCGGCGTCTCCGCCAATCGCGAACCAAAAAAAAGTTACTTAGTTTGTTTTAGTTTATTTGTGTAAACTATATCAATTTTTTTTAAACGTTTCCTTGATCGGGTTTGGGGGGAGTAGATTTTTTTTTTTTGAATGATTATTACATTACAAAAATATAAGCATAATGTTGATAAAATTTGTTTTTGGTCACCAAAACCTTAAATAAATGTTAATTTTTTTGTCTCTATAACCTACCTCGGCTAAATTTTAATAAGTAAATAATCATAAAAAATCGTAACCGTACTTTGGAATTTTTTTTATCTGTTATTTTTTTTTCATATTTTTTTTTAGAGAAGCAAATATAAATTTTAAAACCAATATTTTATGGATGTTTATTTGATTTTAACCATTGATTGGTCTTAATTTTTTAGTATGCAAATGCCCAAATAAATAGATTTTTTTTCAAAACATCACGATGGTGTATTTTTTTAAAGCCATTTTGTCCTCTCTGAAATCCGTTGGAAATTTGAAAATCGGTTTTTTGAAAATAGTTATAAATTTTTTCCGTTAAATGACGTTTGGTGTTTTTAAGTACTTACAAATAAAAATTTATTGTAAACATCTAAAAAGGTCGACCAGACTTTCACGAATAATTTGGGTCACTAGCAAAATTTTAGATTTGCACAACATTTTTATTTGTGTTTTAGAAGTGCAAAATGAAATATTGCAGCTGTTTTTTTCTTGAGATACCAAAAAGGGCAAAGGCCTAAATACAAACGTACCATGGGTGCTTAAGTGTGGAAAAATAAAGCCTGTTGCCGAGACCTAAATTTGGGAATTTGGGGGGAGAATGCAAAACTTCTAGTGGTAGGGTTCCATAGTCTTGACCTCTAGGGAAAAAAGAAAAACAAAGGGAAAGTTCTCCTCTTAAGCTAGCTGTAAAAGAAACTAAGACACTACGTGTCGTTTATTGAACTGAAGGGGGGGGAACTATACGGCCAACTTTTAAAACAGAAGCCGAAAAATATGTATAAAAAGCGATAATTCCCTTTTTCTGGCCGGTGAGGAGAGAAGAAGGCTTTCGTAAGCATGGAATTATTAATAGAATGAATGGCACTTGCCTGAAGGAAATCAAGAATGCTAAGAGTTGTGGGAGACGCCATTCCCTAGACATGAGAACAATACTCTAAAGATGATTAAAAGGCACATAGGTAATTTTACTCTAGTTTTCAATAGAACAAGTATTAAAATTTACCCCCTTTAGCAGGCTCACTGGGTAAACCTACAGATGAAATCACATATGAAAGAATTCGACACTTAAGAGGGTTTGAAAAATTATTATCTTTAAAAACACAGACTCTTTACGGTTCTGACATTGCTTTAGCGTATAATTAGCAAATTTGTAAAACTAAGTGAATCCCAAAGCACTTTACCCAGCGCCTTTTTTGGTTTTTAAAATATTTTCAATACACGGGGATCAGTCGTTCACACCCCTAGAGGGAATATATTGGGTAGGTGGGGATAAGGGGGGGTTTTGAAAGCCGTCACAGTGACAAAACTCATATTTTATATTTTTAAACTATGGTAACGGTTACAAATGTCAGTAACTGATTTTTTGGTAGCATAGAGCACGCTCTGGTCACCGTGTTGTATTCCGCTTCTTTTAAGGTCTCCGGTGTATACCGCCAAGTACATCAGGCGTTAAATTTAGCTGAATAGGATTTTTTTTCCCCCTTTTTTACTATCTCCCCTTTTGGGATCCCATCTTTTTTTCCTTCCGCGATTCTTTTGAAATGTTTTATAGAAAGAAAAAACCAAAAGAGCTGATTTTTTGTAATTAACTTAAAAAAAAATGTATGCTCTCTAGCTAACTGACCATTTTTTAAAATCTGTAATAAACCTCCCCCTTTTTTACAATACGTGCTTATAAAGATTTTCTACAGTGTTAGTTCTGAAATTGATCCCTTTTTAAATTTGGGTTTTATCTTCACAAATAATTTCAGTCAAATGTAAAAAAGGTTTTTTTAGTAATCAATAAAACATGATACAGGGTCTTTGATTATATTTCTCGCTTCTGGAGCCTTTATTTTTGAAGATAGAAAAATGTTTTAAAAAAAAATTGTGGCCTTTTTCCATGTTATTTTTGAAAGTATCAGTAAAAATTTTCGCATTAAAAAATGGAAAAATTTAAACTTCAATTTTTTTAAATGGAACCCCTGTATATTATGGGGCTACAACAAAAAAATCTTTTTTTGGTTTCCCCAAATATATATACATTGATGATATTTGGGTAACCTTTTGAGATATTTTAGTTAAATAATAAATAAAAAAAAAAAAAAATCATACGGATATAAAAAACCAGAAAACAATAAAATTGATGTTGTATAAATTTATAATTTAGTTATTTTCACATATCCTCCTTGATTTTGGATCAATTTAAAAAATTTTCCCTCATTTTAATATTAACAGAAGCGGAAATAGATTGCTGATAATTTTATTTAAATTAAATATTTCATCTACTATTCTTTGTCTTAGAACGTTAAGATCTAGAGGCCTATTATAATATACCCTATTTTTTAAACACCCCCAAAAAAAAATATCTAGAGGATTTGGGCCCCGGGTTGCTGGCCATTTTAAAAAATACCATGACTACCGATCCAAAGATCATAACGGTTGTTAAGATAATTTGTGACAGGCATGGTTTTTGGGGTGGAGCCCGTCTTGTTGCCAAATGAGGCGGTTATATTGGCCAATGGGTAAATCCTCCAAGAGATGTTCAACTTCTTTTTTAAGAAGATTCGTATATCGCTCCCCGTTTAAGTTTCCGTCTAAAAAAACGGACCAATTTCTTATTTCCAATACACCAAACACTCAGCGACCTACGGCCCTGAATCCCCAAACCCGGGTGAATTTGGTGAGGGGTTTTTCTGGGCCCAAAAATGTTTATTTTTTCGATTAAACATTCCCGCTGTATTGAAGGGGAAACTCGTCGGGGGAAAAAATTTTGTTTAAAAAATCCCCGGTCCCCCTGCATAAGCCTAGCTATTTCCAATGCGTATTGAAGTCGGTCACGCATGTTTTTGTTCGGAAAGACGGACGGGCATAAATTTATAGGGATGAAGTTTGTAAAATTTTAAAGTTGAATGAATTTTATAATCTGTTTTATTTAGTTCAAAAACCCCATCCGTGATTGATCTTTCAAAGGTTCTCTAAAATTATTAAAAGTAATTAGTGCTACTCCCCCGAAAAAATATAATAATTACCTTAAATAAAAGAGAATATCCAAATCTTGGTTTTCATTTCGTACTAAAAATCCTTTTCTTTCTTTTTAAGGTTTTTTTTACTAAACTTTCTTACTGTATATCTAATAGTGTCTTTAGATGGTACCCGTTGTTGGGAAAATTTAAATGATATTCCCTTTTACTGTCCTCACATTATTATTGTTGCCATAAAAAAACGCACAATAGCGAGTTTTTTTTTTTTGAAAAGCCCCCGATAAAAAAACAATATAAATAATTCTTAATAGTTAAAAAGATAAACTTCCCCAATTTATACAATATGGAGAGTCCCTTTTATCAAACATAAATCATAACAATTGATTGTTTCCATGGCTTTCTTGATAGCAATATGAAATTTTTTTTAATTTATTTTTTTAAATTTTAAAAAAAATATCTCAAAAGGTTCACCCAAATATCATCCCCAAGTTATATATATTTGAAATCAGAAAAAAAATTTTGTTGAGGTAATATAAGGGTGTTCCATTTAAAAAAATGAAGTTGCCTATATTTTTTTTCCTTTTCTTATCGAGATATTTTTTCACTGAATTTGAAAAAAAAATATGGAAAAAAACATACAATTTTTATATAAAACATTTTTTTTTATCTTTAAAAAAAAGGCTCCAGAGGCGACGTAAATATAATCAAAGACCCTGTTTCTTTTGCTCGTGTAATGGGGAAAATTTTTTTTGGGTTTTTGGCGAATTTTTTTTTAATTAAATTTAGGGTATGAGATAATGAAGAATGCATTAAGACTGTTAAAATGTTTATTTTTTTTTTGATCTACATAATTTTTTTATCCTTTTGCTCTGTCTTTTGGCAAACAAATACTGTTTTTTTAACCGTTTTATAACCGGATTGCCTATTTGGTTTTAATTATAAAAAAATGATTTTTTTAGCAGTTATAAGTTAGGTTTTCACTTTTCTGTTCGTATTGCTTAATATTGTGTTTAAGAATGATAAAGATAATTTAGTTTTTTCAAAGTATTTTTGTTTATAAAATTAGTTTTAGCCTATTTATTAATGTTTTAAAAAAATTTTTTACTATTGTGCATACTTTTAATAAAATTTAGTATTTTTCCTAAAATTTTTGTACAATTTAGTGGTTTTACGATTCACTTCTTTAATTTAAAAAAATTTATTAAATGTATATATTTTTTTTGAATAATGATAAAAAAAAATTTCAAAAGGTTAAAAAAAAAATACCTATTAGAAATTGAATGTACTTGTCCCTAAGCCTACAGCATTACCAGCTAATATAATTTCTTTTTGCAGTTCCCAAAGAGATCAA
>JAHBCN010026515.1:0-10596 GCA_019359885.1 Listronotus oregonensis | reverse complement strand
AAAAACCCCGGGAAAAACGCTTAAAACAGTTTTTTTTAAAAAAATTTTTTCCCCGTTAATTTTAAATTTTTAAAGCTTTTTTTTTGTAATGATAGTCAATACATAAACAAATTAGGCCCTTATTTTCCCCAAGTGCCGTGAATATTCGGAAATTTTCCAATTTTTAATTTTTTAAAAACCTTTTTTTAAAGTTGGGATTAAAAGCTAAAATTGTAAAAAATTTTGGGGGAATATTGAAAAAAATGCTTGTGAACCTATTGGCAAAATTTTCCGCGACCGTGACGTAGATGATCGACCGGGGGGGGGGCCCCCCGCGCCTTTTTCCCGGTAAAATCCGTTCTCGCTTCTCCTCCCGCTGTTGGACCCCCCCCCCGGGGTTGGCTTAGATGCCGGGGTGCGAAATTTCGTCGACGGCGCGGGGTTAAAGGCTTTTTTAACAATTTTCTCCAAACTTATTTAAAAAGGGAGATATAAATTTTTAACTTTTAATATCAACTTTAAAAAGCTGAAAAACCCCAAAGGGGGCCCTTTTTTTCCTAATATTCATGGCACTTGCAAGATAAGGGCCTAATTTGTTTACAGTGCGATTAAAAAAAAACTATTAATGCGACAATTTCCATCTTTCGGCGGCTTAAAGTATATGTTATCATTTCTTAAAAAATCAGTCCTTAGTATTAAAAATAAACAAAAGGTCTGTTTTGGGTTTTTTTCCGGGTTTTTTCTCGGAAAAAAATGGTTGGATCGGAATTTTTAAAAAACCATTTTGTTTTTTTTGAATTCTCTACAAACTTTTTTTTTATGAGAAAGGGGATATAGCAGGTTTTTTTTGTATATTTAAAACAAAAAAAAAAAAGGCCCCTTTTTTTTATAATTATTTTTAAAAAATTACCAAAAAAAAATTGGTTTTTTTTATTTTAGTAATCTACAGGGTTATTCCAGAAGTCAGGGGCCAACAGATATCTGTTAAATTAATAACAAAAAAATCTATAATGATTGGCCTATATGTTACAATACAATAATCCAAAATATATATATATATATATATATATATATATATATATATATATATATATATATATATATATATATATATATATATATATATATATATATATATATATATAAAATTGTAATATTGGCTTTTAAATACATTTATTATTTATTCCCCTATATGTCATTTGTTTTTTTTAGAGATACTTGAAAAAATTTTTTTTTTAGTGGGTTTTTTGTTAAAACAAAAAGCATTAAAAGAAACGCGAATCTGTCAGTGCTCACTATTCTGAAGGGAAAAGGTTGATATATTATTACAATTAAAATTAATCATTATTTTATTAAGTTGGTTAGTTGATAGTGTTTTTTTGTGATAAAACTATAAAAATATACGGGTTTTAAAGTTAAAAGCCCACAGAAAGATATAACAGTTTTTAAAAGGGGAAGTTACTTTGGAAAATACATTAAAATCACATTTTGTCATTTTCGGATTATGTTAAAGTATTACTTTAACAATATTTTGTTTAAAAATCTTTGTTACCGAAAGATATAGTTACTAACTTTTATTTAAGAAAAATCCACTAAAGAAATTAACATTTCTCAAAGAGCGTTTACACCAAAGTTGACAAAAGATTGTTTGTAGAAAACTAAAAGTTGCTCGTCTCAAATTAGAATAACAAGTAGAAAAATAGAATATAGAAAAACAAGGGGAAAAAATTGTTCCAAAGGGTTTGGGGCAAAAGGGTTAGGCAGTAGCTCTTCGGGACTCCACTAGTTTTCTACAATTTCTTGCGGGAAAAGAAAAAAAAATTTCCCCCCTTTTTTGTTGTCAACTTTCGGGTCTTGACCGATACCCGCGGGGAAAACCCAAAAATTTTGTGGAAGATTTGTCTCTTCAAAAATGAAAAAATTGCTGTTTTTTTGAAAAAAAAGCAACAAATTGCCGCAACTTGTGGAAAACTTAGTGGACCTTGGTGTAAATGCGGCTTTAGAAATAAATTTAGAGAAAATTTAATTTTTAATAAAAATTTGTTGCAATTGCAATACATTTTTAACCTTTACCTGTTCATTTTTTATTGTTTTAGTGTACATGATGTTTTTAAGAAGATGATAAAATATCCTTTTTTCATTGGTCATACTTTGATATGTGTACCTAATATGGTCTTCTGTAATACGTGACTACCAAGCCTTACAATAAAAGTAAAAAGCTCTATATTTGTAAAATTTAATGTATGTGCCATAAAAGTTAAAATGAACAAAATTCAGAATAAAAATGTAAAAAAGTATTTTTTTTATAAGGTGTGTACTTTTTTGTAATTTAAAAGATATGTATAAATTATTTATTAATTTTGTTTATTACTCCTGCAGTGGTCAAATAGCTACAACTTACTAAAAAGAATTAAAAAGTTTCATTTTTAAACAAAA
Source organism: Listronotus oregonensis (assembly GCA_019359885.1). Lineage (NCBI taxonomy): Eukaryota > Metazoa > Arthropoda > Insecta > Coleoptera > Curculionidae > Listronotus > Listronotus oregonensis. The sequence goes on along the minus strand of JAHBCN010026515.1, from coordinate 8,181 downwards.
TAAAAAATCGAAGTGTGTACAAATACTAATGATCGTTATAAAATATTTAGTTTTACAGTATATATTATGGGTGGCCTCTTTGGCTTCACTAATAAAAATAAAGAAAACTCCCATAACATTACATTTGAAAACAATATGAGCAATTTTCGACATATAACAAGTTTATTCACGGGAATTCGTCACGTCCATCCAGCAAATCTTTAATACGGAAATGTCAAACGTAAATATGAATATATGAAGAAGATTAGGTTTTAATGTGGCGTTGCGACCGGGCATAGTAAGTAAATTAATTACGAATTTTAATTTGGCTTTTGTTGCTGTTGCTCTAAGATAATAAATCACATCATTCTCATCAACGTTTCAAGTAAACGTAACAACAACATAAGGGAATGCACGAGCGGCAACATTCATGTTTTTTTAGATGGGTGTGTCGCCCCCATTTTGATCATCTTTTTAATTAACTATGGAGTTTTTGTTATGGCATGTATACAAAGAAACAATATTTTACCCGGAATTTTATTTTTTTCCGTAATAATAGTGTTGACATAATATTTGACTTGTAGTTCCTTTACATCGGAACAAAAACTGAAACCTTTTCTAAACCAAATTTTGAGAAGTCTCCAAGCTGTAATAAAAAGAATCGTAACAAATAGAGTTTGGATAAACTAAAATTCTTTAAAACAGAAAATCTATTTTTAAAAAAACCCCAAATAGTATGTTGGATCCAAAAGATTTGGGAAAACCCACTTTTTAAAAAAGTAGTTTATAATTTTTTTGCCTCATAATTAATAAAGTAATAACAATAACATTAAAACGCTTAGCTTCATATTATTATGTACTTCATTAAAACGACAGATATTAGACAGGTTACGATTATTTCTACTAAAATGTGCAATAACTCTCAAACAAAGAATTGACTTTTTTGAAAAAACTTTTTTTAAACCACAAAGAAATCTTTGAAAAAAACGTACGTAACACAATTGTACACTAGGTGAAGTGCTGAAATTTTAAATTTTGCTAGAACACTAATTTGACTGTTCATCAGGTTGAAAAATATCTAGCAACAAAAGGTGATCTACTTATAACAGTAGTAGTAAAAACCCATTAAAAAATAATTTTATTTTATGTAGGGCCCGATATTTTAAAAACAACATATTAGTAAGTAGATACCTACCAATATAGTTTTTATTCGGATGATCTTTAATCGGGCCATTTTAATTTAAGAGTGTCAAAAGCAAAAACAACTGAACCAAAATATATCCTATTGGTCCAAAAAATCAGTAACTGTGGTTACAAAAGCAGATGGAACCAAAAGGAACGACCTTTTCTTTATTTGTTTTTGCTTAAGCCTCCCTCAAATTAAAATAGCCCAATTATAGGTAAATACCTGTACAAAACCTTATAATGATAAGCTAACAAAATGGTATATATAAACGACTTTATTATTATTAAAAAAGTAAATTATTTGCATCAGAAAATGCAATGATCAGCACGTTTGTTACTTTACTTTATTTTTTTAATGATTGAACTACAGCTTTAAACAAACCTACGCTAACAATTTATCTTAACATATTTAAGGGTCTGGTATTTAAAACATTAAAATTAAATGCTAGCAGACATTTTCTCTATACTTTTCTCCGATCAAATTAATGTAGTTATTATGATTTACTGCTGACGGGTTTATTATTTACATTTTTATTCATAAATATTATATTTATAAACTTAAAAATAAAAAAAAATGCAATACCTATCAAAAATTTCTGCTGTGTTTTTATAGATAATGTAACTAGATAAACACTTTGAGTTGACATGCAATTATAAATCTTATTTATTTTATAGTATTTTTTACGTATTAGCAGCTATAAGAACGTAGCAACTACATGGTTATGAAGCTGGTCATTGTCATTAATTACTGTTTCTCACCATAAGATTTTAATTTTACTATACAAAATTTACATGGCTTAGCTATTACCCATCATAAAGTAACTTGCAACTGTAAGTTTTTAATATTAATGTGCTATCAAGTAAGTTTGTGTTATACTTACTTTTTTCACTACCACCCTTAGTCTAGGACGGAAATAATATATATTTTATTTATATATATATATATATATATATATATATATATATATATATATATATATATATATATATATATATATTATATATATATATATATATATATATATATATATATATATATATATATATATATAATATATATAATATATATATATATATATATATATATATATATATATATATATATATTAAATTTGTGCAAAAACGTTTTTTTTAATTGCACCTTTATTTATTAATTTAAAAAAATATCAATAAATAAAAATTAAAATTTATCTACTTACGAAAAACTGTTAAAAAATTTATATTACCAATATCTTTAAAAGTCAAAAGGTCAACCTCACACAAAGTGGATGTCTAAATGGTGTTGTGACATTTTCTTGGATTCTTTTTCACAGTTGCCACAGGACCAACCAAATTTCGATACAATAAAATTAAAGGGAAAGGGGACTTCGTTTTCCCACATTGGCACGTGTTGCTTTAGATGTTCTTTGTAGTAGCATTTACGGTTTAGAGACGGATTAAGCCCACATACTTTTAAATGTCTTAGAACATATCTTTCTTAAATTACAATTTAGTCATTATTTTGTGTTAATTTATAAGTTACATTGTAGGTAATGTTTTGATTAACTATAGGTAGAAATAAATTCTATAACATTTCTGTAATTATAAAATAAAACCCACTTAGGATCATTGTTTTGTTACCGTTACAGTATACTAATTTATTGAATTTTTTCCAAAAAATTATACCAGTTGTACAGGAAATGTTATGTAGAATATTAATAATGCCAACTGCAATATGTTAAAATTGACATTGAAAAGCTTAACAACACAAAAAAACATAGTTGATATAGAAGATATAACAATTCCCATTAATGTTTATGAAATAGTTCTCCTGTTTTTATGTTTTTATTTGGTATAGGTATTCATAAACAATAAGCCACTTTCACCTAGGCACACAGGCGCTAAGGCCTAAGGAATAAACCTGCAGGCAACAAGGGACAGATTTGTATTTCTTTTACTGAATAAAAAACCGGGAGTACCAATTTGGGGTATATTTGTGCGAGCGTACTATTTGTACTTAAATCTAGAAGCAGCTATGGGAATGTGTTTGTTCATTTCTCTTGTGTTCTAGTTAAGTTAGTGCGTTATATTTTTAATAAAAAAGAACACAGGTCACCAAAAAAGTGGTGTGTGCTGAGTGTCAGACCAGGATTTTCTGGCGTATTTTTTTCCGCTGAACACGAATCTGAAGTCAAAATTGGGGGTCGAACAGCAAAAAATCGAGAAAACCCCAAAAAACCGACACAGCAGAAACCTGCTACCACCGAATGTTTGGACTATGACTATATGAACTATAAGAGATACAAAAAATTTCATTAAACAAAAAAGAGAGCTTTTTAAATTCTCTACAAAAAAGTTATATAAACATTTTTAATAGGATAAATAATAAAGATGATATAAACGAAAATGTAATTTTGACAAAAAAAATTGGTCCAAAAAAGGAATAAAAAATATTAACGTTATTTTTTTGATAATAAATCATTTATTTTATTTATTTGAATCCCAAATCACTTAAAATTTGCAGAAAAAATCCATATAGGTACTTTGAAAAAATCCTGACAATTCGGTTTTTTAAATATAACTCGAAAAATGTTGCATTTAGACAAAAAGAATATATGACTTAAATTAAAGGTCTTATAAAAATACATAGTTTATGTTTTATAAGTTCCGTGTATCTTTATAGTTTTTAAGATATTGATGTTTAAATTTTAAAAAAATAGTTGATATCTGAAATTACGCTTTTTCTCTATTATTTGCTGTTTAACTTCCAATTTTGACTTCAGATTCGTGTTCAGCAGAAAAAATACTCCATTAAATCCTAGTCCGACACCCAGCACACACTACTTATTTTTTTGTGGGCCTGTGTAATTAAAAAAAAAACTAATACAATAAACATTTTTATTTTAATTTTACCTAGGGCTTCGAAGATAAAAATTTCCATTTTAATACTAATGTAGATGTGTAGATGTTTTGTAACCATGTAAGCATTATACATATATAGGTGAACAAAATTTTTGACAGACCGTTGACTTTAATATGGGATAATTTAAGTCAGCTGATATTGCACCTCTGCAGCAATCGCTAATTAAATTTTAAAAGTTACTAAAACTTGTTTTTTTGTATATACACTCATGGACAAAAATATCGAATATTCTTGAAATTTGCCATAAGACGCAATTGTAACTGTCTGTATCAAAAATATTTATATTATCACTTAGAAACGAAGTGAGTAAAATGTAAAGTATTAAAAAAGGACAATCTCACAGTTGTGTGTCATTACAACATTTATTTGTTGGGTTACTGATAAACTCCAGAGTGTTATAGCCTGTCTCAAAGTATACGTGTTAGCTTTTGCCTTCATTTATGGATTATACCTGCCGACAGCAATAAAACTGCGGATCGGTAGGTATTAAAGGACAGAACATTAGGGACGGACTTTAATAATATAAAGATTTATAATTTACTGTTTATTTAGGTAAGTATAATCTTAAAATTACATTAAGAAATTAAAAATATGCAAAGTTTTAATCAATTTATAACTGCATTATCTATACATAATTACATTTTTAATCTAAATATTTTAATCTAATTCTGTTTCACTATCGAAGTCATCATTGAGATTAATTACAATAGGATTTATGTTGTTTTGGATAGAAATGTAAGAGTCCTCAATTTTTATAATGTGCTGTAGTGAATTTTTCCAGCTCTCAACTGGTATGTTAGTAATTACATTTTTATCAAATTTATAACACTGGGACTTCAAGTAGGTGTAACATTTTCTGCTCCGATCTTTGATTTTACTTGGTTCCACAAATGCTCTATGGGGTTAAACAAACAGTGATACGGAGGAAGCCGTAAGACAGTATGCCCAGCCTGTTCAGCCAAATTATCACATACATATTGTTTTTTAATTGCTTATGAATTTAGGACTTTTAAAAGTTGCGTTTTTTTTTGTAACTGAATTCAAAATAAATATCATTTTCTACCAAATATTCCTGGATATCAGTTTTTGAACTAGATAAAGCGGGTGCTTGGTGTAGCAGACGGCTGTGGTAGCTTGCGTTATCCATGACAATAACACTGTTGTTTGAAGTATTTTTTAAAAGATAATTTCGAAACCAGTTTTCAAAAAGTTCTGCACTTGCATCCTCTTGATAATCCAAGCTAGAATCCTTAATATTCTTTGCAGACAACAGCAAGCAGTTTGGGACAAATCCGTCTTCTGAACCAGCGTGTATTATGGTAATGCGTTGCCTTTATTTGAAGGTGCCTTTGTCTGACAGTTTTGACTGAAATCAACCCATCCTTTGGATACTGTGTCGTGTGTATCGAACCATGTTTCATCAAGGTAAATTATGGATCTCTTTTCTAACCTATATCTTTTAATATCTTGAAAGTAACTTGAGAGGTTACTACTTGTCTTTTGTCTATTTTGCGGTATTTAAATCCTATTTTCCAAACAACTCTATGGAGGGTGGCACGACTAATATTTATATTGGTTTCATCATCGTGTAGCTTCTTTTTTAGTTTATCCAAGTTAGGAATAACTCCGCTTTCATAAAGACAATATATTTTCCTTCTTATTAGGTCCTGATCACTATTGTCTATACGGTGAGATTGAAAATAACTACGTTTTTTTCTTTTGTTCAATTTTTCACTAATAATAATATCCCTTATCGATGATATTGGAGTTTTTGTAAGTAGACAGGTTTCTTTTAAAGCTTCTGGTTTAATTAGACCTCTACTGATTAAAGTTTCATACACATATTTCACAACCTGTTTTGCATCTAATGACAAATGATTTCGACGCGACATAGTTATATTATCGTAAAACAACCTAATCGAAACGCACAGTAAAAACGGTTATTCAACACTAAAATATTAGACAAAATATTTATATGCCTAATGGTTAATACTCAAGAAATACCTGGCCCACCCCTGCCCTTATGAACAAATGGGTTTACCCAATAACAATAGGTAATAAAATCGTTAAAGGTTTATTAGGGTATGGTCCGTCAAAAGCCATAACGATATACTTTGAGACAGACTATACACATTTTTAAATAAATAACAGCGATTTAATTACTAGTGCATTCCTTTTCTTAAAAACTTCCTCCACTCTGTGGGGTTTATCCGTACCACAACAAATGTTAATAATTCAAAACTGTGAGATTGTCCTTTCTTAACACTTTACATTTTAGTCAACTTGTTTGATAATTTCTAGGTGGTAATATAAATATTTTTGATACAGACAATGAGTATTGCGTCTTATGGCAAATTTTAGGATTATTTGATATTTTTGTCCATGAGTATATTTTCAAATTTACCTAAAAATATTTTTTTTTATTTAACGCAAGCCTTACTTTAATCTTGTTAAATTATTTCAGAAACAACCACATTTTCTATAATCCGATCCTTACACAAGGCAGGTTAAAAATAACACCCCGTAGAGCTGTGGCCGAAGCCCGCTGAAAAATGACCTTATTCTCTTTTTGTAAGGCCCCTGCGCGACAGTTAACTATCCTTTTCAATCAAGACTACCATTGTGCTCGGTTCTGCGCCTCTATGATTATTTTGACATTGTAGGCCGTCGTTTTTGTTTCCAATTATTGTCGAGATTAAACTAACTGTGACAAAAGCGCAATAGCTCGGCGGGAGGGAACTTAATGCAGAGTATAATACTTAATTTAACAGCTACTAGTTGAGCGTTATTTTTTAGTGTTTGAATATTAAAGATAGATCAAAGATTTTATAATAAAAGGGCAAATAATATATATTTTTTAAAATTCTTATAACAAATAATAACTTACTTATACAGGGTGATTCATGAGGAAATGTCAATACTTCAGGCATGTAGTCAAGGTTCAAAAATAAACCTAAAAGTCTATACAAATTTGGGTCCGAAAGGCCTTCGTTTTCGAAATACAGGGTGTTAAAATTTTTATTTAATTTTTCTATTTTTAAAATAAAATCTATGATAATGTAAATATTGAAGTAAAAATTGATATCCGGGAGTTTTTTGGTATGATGGATTCGAATCTAATCTTATTACGGCCCTTACTTGTAGGGGGAGCCACCTACACGTCTTTTTACTATTTTGAACAACCACAACTTTTTGGTACATCCCTGTATTACGTTTTTAAGTAGATTAAATATTTGTTATGTCATTTTTACGTCAAAAGGGTATACCTGTTAAAAGTTGATATGAGCAACCGTTTTCGACATATTTGGATTTAAAAAAATTACGACGCATCTAATTTTATTGTAGCAAAATTTAAAAAAAATACAAAATGTATAATTAAACAATATGTATTTTAATTTTCAATAAAATTATTATTCCTAAATTATGTTCACAAAACAAAAGCTTGGATTTAAAATTTTTAAAATTTCCACCATTTACTTGTAAGCACTTGTCAGCTCTGTGGTGAACACCCTTTATTTCGGAAACGAAGGCCTTGCGGAAAATAGCTTTTATGTTTATTTTTGGCCCTGACTACGTACTGAAGTATTGACATTTCCTCATGAATCACCTGTATATCTACTTCATTTAAATTAAAAGATGTTAGTACATCAGAAAACAAATTTGTTGACAGCATTTCGTATTTTTAGTAAATAATAGTTATTAGTTAACATTTTTTTTTTAAAATTATAAAACTCTTAATAAAAATAACTTTTTTGTGTAATTTAAGTAATACCGATATTTTTTTTTTAGGGGTCAATGCATAAAGGCTTAAAACCAATAATAAGTACTGTGGATGTCTTAAGTGAAATATGATGCAGTTTTTGACATGAGACTTCCCGTTTAAAAATGAGGATCTTTCAGGCAGCCACAGCCTAGGCGTAATAGGGTAAAGAAAAAAACAAAGTGAGAAGTTCGGGACCCCACCAGTTGTATCGAAGCCATAAAAATACCTTTAAAAAAGACAGGTCTCTCACACCCGTCGGGGAAGAGATGGAAACTGTTTTAAAATTGGGGTTTTAAACAAATTGACCTTTTTTTAAAGGAATTAAGAATACTAGGAGATATAAAAGACGCTA
>JAHBCN010026514.1:0-10559 GCA_019359885.1 Listronotus oregonensis | reverse complement strand
CAAAAGTTTTAAAATTTTTTTTTCTTTTTTTGTAATTTTTTTTGGGATTAATTTTTGGGAAAAATATTTTTTTTTCCCTTTTTTAAAAATACTTTTCTTTCTTGTTTTTTTTTTGTCCGGACATTGGGTAAACAATTTTTTCCCCCCCAAAAAAATTTTCCCAAATTTCCCCAGCTGTCCCCCCAAAAAAAATGCTTTAAAAATTTTCGGACAACCATAGGATATTATTTTAAAAATTTTTTTTTACAATCAATTTTCCCAAATTTTACCTAGTGGGGGACCCTTCCCTTTTGTAATTTGGGACCCGGGGGGGGTAGAAAATGGAAAACCCCGGCCCAAAAAAGTTTAAATTCCCCAAAACCAAAAAAATTTTGTCTTTAAAAAAAAATTGTGGTGGGGGTTTTTTTAAAACCCCTTGAGAAATCGCCAAATTTTGGGGGGTTTTTTGGGGGGAAAAAAGCGAAGGAATCGAGAAAAGTCCAGAGGAAAAGGGGGTAGACTCGAAAAAACCCCCAAAGTTCCTCCGAATTATAAATTTTTAACCCTTTTTGGGGCCGTACTGTGGACTATAATATGGGTCATTGTTTTTTTTTTGGGGTTAAAAACAAACACAAAAAATTTTTTTTGGGGTTAGAAAGTTTTGGGGGAGACGAATTTAAAAATTTAAAAAAGGGGCCCTAAATATCATTTTTAATTTCTAAACGTAAAAAAACATAACAGACTATCAATAGTAAATTTTCTAACCTAATATTGATTGACAAAATATTTTTTATCTATTTGCCATATTTTTTAAAATTGTTTTGTGTAACTAAAAATGGGTTAATTTTTTGTTTTTTAAAAAAAAAAAAAATTTTTTAAAATTTTTAAACTTAAAAATTTATGAAAAAGTTTTTTTTTAAATTTTTTAAAGAGTTGAAAAATTTTTGGGGTTTTTGGAAAAATTATAAAATTTTTGGGGAAAAAAAAAAATTTTTTGGACAATAGTTTTTTTTAAAAATTCGTATTTCCTTTTTTCCCCTTTTTAAAATTTGTAAAATTTTTAAGCAATTTAAATAATATTATTTTTATTAAAGTTTTGTTTTATGAATAGTCCACGGCAAAGGCCTAAATTTAAAAAATACCAATGTTTTTTTAATAATGAGGGAAAAAAAAATAAGAACTTTGAAGTGGAAATAGGCTTCGCTAAATGGATTGTAAAGGAAAAAAAAACGTAACACTTCATGTTGCTATTAAGATAAAAAATACACTCCCCAAAATTTTTTTTAAAAAAAAATTTTTTTTTTAGGAAAAAGGGAAAATTTTTTTTGGAATGCTAGTGAAATAAAAATTTATGGCATTTTTTGGGCACATCGGGGGGTGAAAAAAATTATTACCCAGACGTAGAACTATCTAAAAATAGGGTTAGACTGGGAATAAAAAGATATTTAGTTTAAAAGTGGAAAAAAAAAACCCTGGGTTTTACAGCCGTCGATGGTAAAAAAAAGGGGGGTTCTTTATGGACTGGAAAGTTTTTTAAAGGGGAAATTTTTTTAAAAAAATGAAATTGTTTGAGAAGTATTTGCAGAAAAAAAAGGGGCCCATAAAAAAAAATGGGACCAACCCCCTCCCCCCCCTTTAAAAAATTTCCCCCAAAAAAAAAAGACATCAGTACAATGATTTTCTAAGATCTTTTTGGTAGGTTTTACAAATGACTGCGATTTATTCTAGAAAGTAGATCTAGAATGTACAAAAAAATAGCCATCTTAAAACAATTTTACCATTATCCTTTAAAAAAAAAAATTAAAAAAAAATATCAGCATCGTGTAGGTCTGTCTCTCATTTTGTTATAAGGGGGGTTTGAAAAAATCTTACAAATGGTTATTTTAAAATTTTTTTAAAAAAGGTTTTTTTTATAGTGTATAATTAAAAAAAGACGTCTGAATAATTTTTAAAAAGATGGCTTTTTTTTTTTTCAGTCTTTTTCCCTTTTTTTAATAAAACGTAGCCCCCCCTTTTCCCTATTAATTGTTTCCCACAATATTCACTATTTAAAAGACAAACGGGCCCCTTTTCCCCCCCTTTATTTTTTAATAAATGGTCTAAAATTTTTTTTTTTTGTTTGGCAGCTTTACAAAAAAAAAAGGGGCAACAAATTCTCTACAGCTTGTCGAGGGAAAAAAACAAACCCCCTTAAGGGGTGATCCAAAAAAAACAATGAATCTTTTTTAAATAAATTAAAAAATGTTAAACCGGGGGAATATTAAAAAAGGGGTCTGATTAAGAATACATCTCGGGATTTTTTCAAATCGCTGCACTATTTTAAGAGTTGAGAAGATAAAAATAAAAAAAGGGAAAAATTTAAAAGGGAAATTTTTAAAAATAGATTATACAGATGAAAAAAAAAAAATTTTTTTGGATCGAAAATTCGAGTTTTTCAAGCTGGGGGCAATGGGCGCCCCGTCATCCTCGAAATTTATCCCCAAAGAAAATGATTTTGCTTTTTTTCCTAAAAAATTAGGGGAAGGGACGGACTTCGGGGGATAACAACACATTTTTTTTTAAATTTTTGAAAATATTTATGAATCGTTTTTCCCCAAAAAATAATTTAAAAAGGTCCTGTAGAAGGGATATCCCATTCCCTGCGCTTGTTTGGGGGAATTGGGCAAGGAAATTTTTAAAGGGGCAAATATTAAAAAAATTTCCCGTCAGCAAAGGGGGGAAAGTGATTTATGGTGGAAAAAACAATAGCTGATGTAAATAAAAAATAGTTGGTGCCGAATTGAGCCCTAAAAAACCCTAATTAATTTGGCACAAGCTATAAAAAAAAGGGAAAAAAAAAATTTTTAATTTGACCCCCCAAAAAAACATTTTCAGAGAATAAAAAAAAAAATGGGTTTATTTTCCCAAAAATTTTGCTCAAAAGGGAAAAAAAAAAAATTTTAAAAAAAAATTCTTCAATTTTTTTTAAAATTTAATTTTTAAAAAATTTAAAAAAAAAACGTCAATTAAATAAAATAGTTTAGGTAAAATAAAAAGTTTTTAAAAAGTAAAAAAAAATAAGGTTTTTTTATGTTACCTGGTGGTCCATAAAACAGTACCCCCCTTAACCTTTTAAAAATTTAAAAAGGGAGAAAAAACCCATAAATGAGGAAAATTCTTTTTAAATTTTTAAAAAGGTTTTGCCCCCGATTTTGAAGTCAAAAATCTTTTTGGGAAACCCCTTTTTTTTTTTGGCTGTTTTTTTTGGATTGGGTTGACTTTTTGGGGGGTTGCAATTTAAAAATATACCAAGAAAAGGGTTTTTTTTAAAAATGAATCCCGGTAAAAAAAAACGTCCGATTTTGGCCAAAAACTGACAATACCATTTTGAATCTTGGGTAAAAATTTTCAATTATTATTTTTTTTTTTTTTTCTACACAGGTAACATTTAAAAAAAAGGGGTTTATTATTACTATAGGCGTAAAAACGAATTTTTTTATTTATTGATTGATCTTGACTTTTTTGGGGGTAAAATTTCCAAAAGGGGTTAAAAAAAAAATCAATTGCCCCCGAATAATAAAAAAAATTTGACGACCAACCAATTATTTAGCTTTGGGGGTTAAACCCCTTTTTTATGGTCCCCCCCAAAAGGGTCATTCACTGGGGCCGGAAACCTGCGAACTGGGAAATTTGGGGCAATACCATTTGGATTGAAAACTAAAAAAAACATCGTTTTTGCCGCAGGGATGTGGTTTGGGGTCGTTTGGTCTTTTAAAAAACGGAAAAAGATCATGACTTCGAACTTTTCGCCCTTTTTTTTTTCAGTGGCCGACTAGCCTTGTACTTTTTTTTGGGTTTTTAAAAACAAAATTTTTTTTAAATCTTTATTAAAAAACAGTATAATATACTAATTATTACTTTTTAATCAATATAAATTGGGGAAAAAAACCCCCAAATTCTATTAAAACCCCCCCTTTTTTTATAAAATTTTGCCAACTTTGTTTAGCCCTTAGCGGTAACCAATTCTGCTGGTTTTGGGGGGGGTTTATGGGGAAAATTTTCCCCTTTTTTCCCCCCCCGGAAAAATTTTTTAAGGGGGGGGAAAAAAAATGGCTTTTCATCTTTTTTTGGGCCCCTTTTGGGGGGGGTCTTGTTTTGGGTTATTCTTTTTTTTTAAAATTTGTTTTTTTTAAAAATGCAAAGATCAGAAAAATTTTTTATCCAAAGTAAGTTGGTGATTTTTTTATGGGGTTTAATTAAAATTTTGGTTTTTAAAAAATTTTTTTTTTTTGGATGGGGTTTTTTAAATTCATAAAAAAACGTCCCCAAATTTTTTTTGGTTTTTAATTTTTAATGGTCGTTTGGGGAAATTTTTAAAAAACCCCGTTATTTGTTTTAAGTCGTAATTTGGTGGTACTTTTTTAAAAAAATTTTTTTTAAAAACCCCTTGGGGTTTTTTTGTTGAACACTTTTGGGGTTTTAAGGGGTTTTTTTTTGGGGAATAGGCAAAAGAGGGGAAGGGGGCCCCCCCTTTTTAAAATTTGGGATTGATAGAGATCGGTATTTTGCTTTTTTGGGTTTTTTGAAGGTTTTAAAAAAAAAAACACTCTTTTGGGGTTTTTTCTTGTAGAGATTGTTCGGGAAGCCGTATTCGGGTCCATTTCTTCACAGGATACCCCTCCAGAAAATTTTTAAAATTCATTTTAAAAAGGGAAGTAAGGGGGGGGAATGATGGGGTTTTTTTTTTTTAAAGAAAAAAGGGAAAAAAAACTGCTCTCGGGAAATTTGGAAAAACTAGAAAAAAAAGGGTGTGCTTCTTGCCAAGCAGCTGTCCACGTTATAAAAATCAGGGATTTGCCTTTTTCAGTTTTAAAAAGGGCCCCTCTGGAAAGGTATTCATTTTAAAATGTAAAAACTGCCTCAAAGGGCCCTTTGGGGGTTTGCAAGACAATTTAAAAATCCCCCGATTCAGTTGACCCCGTATGTTTCTTTTTTTAAAAAGTTTTTTAAAATCAAAAAAAAATTTATTAAGTTCAGGGCTGATCTTGATTGTTTTTTTCAATGGTTTCTTCGGTATGGCTTCTGGGGGTTTTTTGTTGTATTATCCATGACTTTTTGTGTAGGCTCATATAAAAAGGTTGTGTTTTTATTTTTTTTTTTGTTAAAAGATGCAATGGCGTTGTCTTTTTTTATAAAAAAGGGGTATGTAGAAAAATTTTTGGATGGCTTCCCCCTTTTTTTGATTGCTTTGGGAAAACCCAGGAAGTCTTTAAAAAAAATTTAAAAATTTTTGGGTTGGGAAAAAATTTTTTAAAAGTCGTTTTTTTTTTGGGGTTTTTTTGGCCCAGTTTAAAAAGGGGAAGGGGCCGGGGGCCCCCCCAAAGGGGCCCGGGGAAAAGGTTTTTTTGGGGCGGGGGTTGGAAAAATTTTTCAAAGTATTTTTTGTAGTTTTTAAAATTTAGGGGGAGGGATTTTATTTTTTTTTTGTAAACTGTCGTGCCTTGTGTTTCGATAGTCACGATTTTAATTTGGGGGGGGAAAATGTTGGAAGGGTTTTTTTTTTTTGATCTTTTCCGGGTATATAAACTGCTAAAAAAAAAGATCGTACCATTGAATTTTTAGCCCTTTTTTTCCCCAAACTGTTTTTTTTTTTAAAAAATTAATTTTTTTAATTTTATCAAAAAAAAACCGCGTTTCCTCTTTTTTTGCCCCATTTTTTGGTAAGATGAATATTATCATGATGTACACTTGAAAATTAGAGTGCAAAAAAAAAAAAAAGGGGGATTTTTCCCCATTTGGGAAAATTTTTTTGGTCGTTTTAATATGGGTTTTTAAAACCCCCAAAGGTCATTAAAAACTATAGACTTTTTCCCCCAAAATTTTGGGGGGAATTGGGGACCTCTGGCTTAAAAATCCCTTTAAAAAAACGTAAATTTTTTAATAAATTTTTAAAAAGCTATAACTAAAATTTGGGTTGACTTTTAAACCCCGGGGGGGTTTTTTTATATTCGGAAAGCTCATTTTATGTAGATTTTTTATGTCCAAGCACTTTTCGAAAAACAAAATTTTTTGGGGGGGAATCCCCAAATCCCAAAAAGCTTCTATTTAGAAATCCCAAAATTGAAAAAATTAAACCCCAAAAAAAGGGTGGTTATTTTGTTTTTAAAAATGGCCCAGTTGAAGTTTTTTAATACCCCAAAAAATTTTTTCCCCTTAATCGATTTATGCTTTAAGTGCCTGTAAATTTTTTCACCCCAAATTTTTTTTTTATGGCTTTTGGTGGAATGGTAGGAATTCCAACAACGTCTTGCTTTTAAAAAAATTGGTTTTTTTTCCCATGATATGGGTGATAAAAATGTTTTAAAAATTTTATGGGGTTTTCCCTAATTCCGGCCCTTTTCCTAAAAACCCCCTTTTTTGCCCAAAATGTTTTAGTTTAAAAAATTTTAGGTTTGGGAAAAAATTTTTTTTTAAAATTTCGGTGTCCAAAAATTTTTTAAATATATTTTAAAAAAGGGTTTTAAAAGGGGCAAATTACCTCTAAAAAAAAAAAAAATGTTTCCCCTTTATCCTTAAAAAAACGCAAAAACGTTTCATAGCAACGATGGAATAATGTCATTGTCATAAAAAAAATTTTGGAAAAAAAAAAATTTCCCCGAGGTAACTTTATTTTTTTAAAAAACAAACAAAAAAAATGAACTACGAAATAAAATGCGGGGGACCGGAAATAATCATTTAGAAAAGTTTTTTTCCCCTTTTCAATTAATTTTAATCCTAAGCAAAAACCCTCAAAAAGGCCCCTTCTTCCGAACTTTCCAAAATTTGGGGCACCAAAAATTTTTTGTTAAACGGACACTAGCTAGAGCCCCGCCCCGGTAGTGAAAATTCCCCCCAACAGGGTCGCTGGGGCGGGCAGAAAAACGAAAATAGTCAAGATCTTTTTAAAAACGAAACGACGGGGGTGGGGAAAACCCCCAAAGCTACCAAAAGCCAAGGGCAAGAAAACCGGGTGGCGGGTTTTTCCACCAATTTTTCAGGAGAGGGCTTCATGAGAAGGGTTTAAAGGGGCGCAGGGGGCCCTGCCCTGCTTTGCAGGCTACTCATTAAAAAGGGTGAAGGAGGCTTTGGGGCTGAAGATCATGCTAACTTGGGGTTGGAGAATGGGGTAATTTTTTAAAATTTTTGGATAAAAAGTGGGTTTTAAATTTTTTGGGGGTGACCGGACAATTTTTTGGGCTGGAAACAAGAAATGAACGATACCCGGAAAAAAAACATGGTTTTTGGGGGTACCGTTTGGGGGTTTGGGGGGGCTGCTTTTTTTGGGGGGGTTTTGTGATGAAAAATTTTGGGGGGAAAATTTTTGGTTGTTTTGGGGGGAAATGATAAAGAAAAAAGGATCAGTATGTGTATTAGGGTTTGTTACCCCTTTTTGGGGAAAAAAAACGGCCAACGTTTTTTTTTTTGGGGTGGACGACAACGCCCCCCCCCGGCCCCCCCAAGGGGTTTTAAAGGGGAAAAACCCCCAAAATTGAAAGAATTTTTTGGCCTGCAAGACCCCGGGGATATGAATTTTTGGAACACGCGAAAAAATTTAAAAAAAATTGAATAACAGAGCATAATTTTAAAAACCCGGGATGCCCCAGGAAATGAAAAAAGAGTGGGGGGGAAAAACTTTTTCCCCCCAAGTTTTTCCTTGCAAGCTTGGTGGGGCATCCCAAAAAAGGGGTTAGGGAAGTTGGGGGGGCCCCTTTTGGGGCCCCCCCCATTTTTTTTTTAATTTTTTTTTTGTTCGTTACATCATTAATTTTATCTGTTATTTTTTGTTTTTTTTTAATTATTGGTTAAAAAAATTTTTTCCCAATTTAAATTTTAAAAAAAATTTTTTCTAATGAGGTTTTTTTTTTTTAACGTTTATTAAAACATTGAAAATTTTGGTTTGGGGGAAATCCTAAATTTACATTCTCTGGGTTTTTAAATAATAAAGACTTAAAATCTAGGAAAAAAAAACAATATTATTTTAAATAAAAAAACATTTTGCCCCCCAAAATGGAAAAATTAAATTTTAAAAAAAATTTTTTTTGAAAGCACTTTTTAAGTCATGGGGGGCCAACACCAAATACCCTAATTTTTTTTTAAAAAGGTTTTAAAATTTAAATTTAAAAATTCATTTTTTCCCCCTAATCCATAATAACGCCTTTTTTTTCCGAATAAGTTTACAGGCACTTAAACAGCATAAATCGGTTAAGGAGAAATCGTTTCGAATATTAAAACTTCAACTGGGCCTTTTTTTAAAAAAAAACACCACACAGGGGGGTTTTTCCCCTTTTCTTTTCCCAAAAATTTAAAAAATTTTGGGGTTTTTTAAATCAGGTAGGGTTTTGGGTTTTTTCCCCAAAACTCTAAAATTATAACCATCAAAAAAAGGGGGTTAGGACACAAAAAATCTCCCCTAAAATGGGGTTTTTCCAAATATGAAACACTCTTGAAATCCGTCAACCCTTTTTTTCCCCGTTATAGCAAAGGGTTTTATTACCAAAATTTGACGGGAAATATCGAAAAAGGGGCCCTAATTAAAAAAGGAAAAAAAGTCTAGAGATATTGATATAAAACCTTTTTTAAAAACCCTAATAAATTTACCAAAAAAATTACCACGAAAGGGAAAAACCCCCGAATTTTTGTTTTTTTAAACCCCTAATTTTTTCCCCCGTACATCATGATAAGATTCATCTTTTCTAAAAATAAAATTTTTTTTAAAAAGCTTAAAGTAGAAGAAACGCGGGGTTTTTAAAACCTTGTTAAATTTTTCCCCAAAAAAGTTAATTTTTAAAAAAAAAAACAGCAGTTTGAAAAAAAGGGCTAAAAATTTAAAAAAAGGGGGGATTTTTTTTTTTGGGAAAAAAATTTTTTTTGTTCTTGGTTTTTTTGATATGGGAACTTGTCTTTTGGGGTTTTTTTTTGTACTTTTTTGGGTTTTTTTTTTGGGGTTTTATAAATGGGTTTTTTTTTTTCCCCAAAAATTGTTAAATTTTAAAATTTAAATTTTTGGTTTTTTCTTTTAAAAAGGGGGGTTAAGGGGCCATACAAAAATTTTAAAAAAACCTTTGGGTTTTTTGGGGGGGAATTTTTACCAAAAAAAAAATGGGTTTTTTTTTTAAAAAAAACAGCCCGGGGGGGGGAAAATTCCCCCGGGAAAAATTTTTTTGGGAAATTTTTAATTGGGTTTTTTTCTTCTGGGGAAAAGGGGCCCCTCCCAAAAAAAAAATTTTTTTAAAAGGCTTTTTTTTTAAATTTTTTAAAAAAGATTTTAAAATTTTCTTTACCCAAAATAAAAAAAGGCCCCAAATTTTTTTAAAAAAATTTTATTTTTTCATTTCTTTTTTTGGGTAATAAAATTTTTTTTTTCAAAAATTTTTTTTAAAAAAAAATTTTAAACTTTTTAAAAAACTTTTTAAAAAAAATTTTTTGGTTTTTAAATTTTTAAAAATTTTAAATTTAAAATTTTAAAAAATAAAAATATTTTTTATATATATATATATATATATATATATATATATATATATATATATATATATATATATATATATATATATATATATATATATATTTAAAAACAGAAAAAAAAAATCATTTAAGAAGCATAATATACAGGGTGTTCCCCCCTTTTAAAAAATTGAAGTTGCCCCCTTTTTCCCCCTTTTTTTTTTTGGGGGTTTTTTACGTAAGTTCAAAAAAAAATATGGGAAAAAAAAATACAATTTTATATGAAACATTTTTTTTTCTTTAAAAAAAAGAAGCCACGTAAAAACATAATCAAATACCCTTAAAAAAATTTTTCACTTGTCGAAGACCCCAAAAAAAAAAAATTTAAAAAAAAAAAAAAAGAAAAAAATTTTTTTTTTTTGTACATTAAAATTTTTTTTGAAAAAATAAAAAAAAAATTTAGTGAATTATGGTCAAAATGGGGAAACACTTTTAAAAAAAATTTTTAAAATTTTCCCCAAAAATTTAAAAAGCCTTTTTTAAACGGTTTGTTTTAGTTTTTTTAAAAAAGGTTGAATTTAAATACATTAAATTTTTTTGGGCCCTTTTGTCTTTATTTTTTTAAAAAATACGTTTCAACCAGTATACGAAGCCATCTTTTGATTTTTTTTTTTTTAAAAATTTAAAATAAAACAAAAAACCTTTGAGCATGACCAAAAGGGTTTAAAATTTTTTAAAAAAAAAAAAGTAAACAGTGACATTTTTTTTTTTTTTTTGTCAGCATTAAAATTTTAAAAAAATTTTAATTTAACCCCCAAAAAAAAAATTTTTTTTGGTTAAGGGGGTACCGTTCAAATGAAAATTTTTTTTAAATTTTTTAAAAATTTTCCCAAAAAAAAATAAATAAATAACAACAAAATTAATTTAATTTTAAAAATTTAAAAAAAAATAATTTCAAGGGCGTAAAATAAAAATTTTTTTAGAAACAATTTTTAATTCTGGATCTTTTAAAAACCGGTTTGTGAAGTTTGGGTTTTTGTCATTTTAAAATTTAATTCCTTTTTTAAAAACCCCTTAGCCCAGTCTGTTGGTAAAAAAAAAGGGGTGTATATGACGTTAAT
>JAHBCN010026513.1:0-10547 GCA_019359885.1 Listronotus oregonensis | reverse complement strand
AGGGAGAAAGGACTGGCATCTTTTGGAACAAGCCTAAAAAAAATCCTTAAGTTTTTTCCGGCACCCCGGGGGGTTTTTTCCCAAAATGGAAATCTGGCAATAATGGTTTTTCCGTGCTAATTAAAAGAAAAAGGGAGTAAAGGAAAAAAATCGTCATTTACTCAGCCCAGCCGCGGCCCTAAAAGGGCCATCAGTTCAAAAAAGTTAATTAAAAACTAGGGGGGGACTGTATACAAGGCCCTGGATAAAGTCGGCTTCCAAACAAACTTACGGTAGCCTGGGTCCCAGGCCCGAGGGCCACCCGGGTAAGAAAAACCCAACGACATGGGCCCAAAAGAGGATCAGCCATGGAAAGGGTGGCCCTGGGGCCAAATTCTGGGGAAATCTGGCCCCAGGCCTCTTTAAAGCATCTATTAAGAGCTGGGTAGACAGGAGTTTCGGCTGGGGGGTAAAACCCCAAAGGACAACAACAGGAAAAGCAGTTCATTAAGACCTCCCCCAAGTTTACCTCGGACCTACTGAGCCACAGCCCCGAAGGTCGGGGAAAACCCTAAAAACTAACAGGACATTGCAAACTCAACAAGCACCGGGAAAGAAAGGCCTGGTGGAGGATAGCCTGTGGGTTCTGCCAGGCTAAAAAACAGCCTACATGGGGTACTAAATAAAAAGGCGGGGGTTTTTAACTAGGTTTTGGTAAAAAAAAACCCAAAACTGGCAAGATAAAAAGGGTGCCGGGTGTCAAGACTCGGGAATCTAGTTAAGAAGACGGGCCTGGACAGGGTACTCTAAAGAACGATAGGAGAAACCACAATAAATCTGGCAAGGTTGCAGTGGTGGAGGTCATTTTTGCCATCTCCGCTCAAATAATGTAATCTAATGTATTGGTACATTCTTCCATATATTTTCCATTTGCAAAAGCAAATAGACCATAAATCTGACCAATCAAAGTATTTATTTTTAAATAAGCGACATATGATTAAAAATGGTAGGTTTCTTTATCAATCTTTATTTTATTTATTCTTTGTATCGTCAATTTAAAGGCAAAAGTCACTAAGTACAATTTGTTTTAAAAAGTAGGTAAACTAAAGAGCTTGCTGTAAATGTTTTATCACATTAAAAAAACTCATCCCTCCCTTTTTTAAATTGGAATTTAAACTTAATAATTTACGGTTTTTTTCTATTTTTTTCCTTTCCAAATTTTTTTTAAAAAAAATTGTTTTTTTCCTAAACCAAAAAATGTTAGTGACATACCTCTAAACCGACGATATAAACTATCTGTTAGTTAGCCACGGCAAGCGTTGAAGAAATGGTTGGCAACAAAAACCAACGATAAAATACCGGTAAAAATGTCAGGTATCGGAACATAATGTACCGGTACTTGAAAATATCCCATCGTATCGAACAACCTAAAATCCGGCAGTTCCATAAAGTTCCGTTTGACCAATATGACGTAAAATCATCTAATTGTCGTTTCGTCTTAGCCTGTCCCACAGGTTATGTCAATAGCACACTGTTGCCAGATTTCTTTGTTACAAGACGATTGTACAGACTTGTTTTTATTGTTGTAGTTAATTTTCAGTGTAAATATCTGTATCTGTATATTGTTTGTTTATCTAAGTCAACATTCTGTTAGATACACTTTTGTATTCAAAAAAAAAAAAAGAAATTTCCCCCAAAAAGACAAATAAGAGACAAAAATTAAAAGCAGTTAGGCTTTTTTTTTTCCCCTTTTAACAACGGGCCCTTTTACACATTGGTATGTTAAAAACAGGAGCAGCATCCAAACATAAAGTTTTTTAGTAGAATAGCCCAAGCGGGGATTTCGGGATTTACTAAAGCTCGACAGATTAACATACAGGGAGATACCAGTACCTCCACCACATATGAGCCCCATATATATGGCCGCCCGTCAAGGATAAAGGATCAGATTAGTAAAAAAAATGATTATCAGAAATTTTCGAGCACGTCAGATTAAGGTAGGATGAGTTAATTACATGCTAAAAATTGTATATTTCACTAATTTTTGAGTGACGCAAAGAAGTGTCATCTCGACATTCTCGGGCGTGGCTAATTTTTTTTTTATTATTTTGAAGGAAATAATTTAAGGATTACGAAAAATATATAATCTGACGATTTCCAAAAGGGCCAAAAATAACAAAAATTCCCCTATTTATCCCTCCGCGTTTCTTTCCTCTCATTTTTTCCCCTATCTATTACTCTCCCCATCCGTCTCCTTTTGGTTTCTGTTGCCAAACCCCACAGCTGATCACACAGTTCGTTCGTGGCATATTTACAATGTATTTCCAAAATGCTCAAAAAAAATTTTTTTTACAATTATTTTCTTATAAATATATGTATTCTACTTAAAAGACATACACTTTTTTATTTGTATGCTATTTCCTGAGCTTTTCAATTAATTAAGTTCAATGGTTTTAAAATATCCAAAAATTTTTCCTTATTTGCAGATTAGGCGAATCCCTTCAGATAATGGTCAGATTATGGGACATCACGTCTAGGATATAAAGATAAACCATATATATCTTAATCTGACGCGCTTGAGTATTTCAAAATGACGAATTTTTTTGCACATTCTAATAACTGCCGCGAGTTTGCGTCATATACAAATCGTCAGGTTATTGAATGAGAGCTTTTTTTAGGTTCACTTTACATCCTTGAAAATCGGCGCGCTTGTTTAAAATTTTTTTTTTTTTTTATTTTTAACCCCTTTAAAAAAACCCCCCCCCATGCAAACGATCAAAATTAACAAACGTACATTTTTAAAAAAAAAACTGGGACATGGATTTGGGATCAATATCTGACGCGTTTTTTTTTTCATTTTTTAAAAAAACCTTTAAACATTATATAACTTTTTTTTTTTTTATCATTTTTTAAAAACCCCAACTCAATAGGTCTCTTTGACGCTGGGAAATAAAAACCCCATTTAGGATCGTGGGTTTCCCCCATTTTTTTGGGATTGTCCGTTTTAAAAAAAAAAAATGTTGGGTTGGGTTTAAAATATTATTTTAGGTCCCGGAAAAAAAGGTCCCCGAAAGAAAGGTGGCAAGCAAGGACCCCGACCAACCTATTTCAAGTCCATGGGATGTTTTTCATATTTAGAACCCCGGATAGGGGTCTTCCCCACATTGAGGGGGAAAAACCCCCAATAAGGGATGTTTTCTGGGTTGCCATGGCCGGTACTCATCAGGTCTGGGCTTTATTTTTTTGATGATACGGTGTGGTAAGGGGCGAAACACAGCAAAGGGGATAACAGTTGGGTTTTTTTCAAATTTTTATTTGGTAAAAATACACTTGAAATGGGGAATCAATAGCTTGGGCCCTTTTTTCTTTTTGGGGGGACGTCACGGACTCAAATTACAACGGGGGAAAATTTTTTTTTTAAAAAATAAAATTATGAATTAATTTAATTATGATTTTAAAAAGTTTTTAATGACGCTATTTTTTTAATTTTCCTGATTATAGGTTTTTTTTTTGCAACAATTAGGGGTCATGTAACAATAAAATATTTTTTTTTTTAAAATTTAAAAAAAAAACATAATGAGCAAAAAAATGGCTGTCTTCTTATCTTAAAAAAAAATTAAAAATAATAAGGGTTTGATGGTAAAAATGTTTCTTTTAACAAATGTAGTTTTTTTTGGTATTGAGTTAACACAACAATAAACATATTTTAAATAAAAAAAACCCCCCAAACCTTTAAAAACACCCCAAAAATTCAATATTATCCAAATGTCCCAAATAAAGGGCTAATAACATTATTAATTTAATATAATAAAAAAAAAAATACTATGTTCATCTGAATAGAGCTTTTTTTTAAAAAATTTTTCCCTTTTTAAAAAATTTTTAAATAATTTAATGGAAATAATATTTATTCTTTAAAATTTGTTTTCCATTTATAAAAATCTAACAATGCGGAATCAGGAAAGTAATCCCCAAAAAAATCGTATTTAAAACAACAATTTTGGATGAAATAAAGTAAACAAACCTTGTTTGGCATTAATATATTCAGGGGGCAAAAGGGGGGATGGGTTTAAAGTAAATGTCATATCTGTCTGTCACTTTAGATAATAAACAAAAATAGTTTTCCGGCTTTAAAAATAATTTTTAACAATAAAGAATCATCGATTTATAAAAATTTAATTTATGGTGCAAGCCATAAACATTGAAAAAAATTTTTATTTCCCGAGTTATGTTATTCAGTGTCTTTAATCAATATTGCCGTAGTGTGTTTACAAGAACTATCCCCCCTTGCCCCCCTGAATATGTTAATGCCAAACAAGGTTTGTTTTAAATTTTTTTCTAATTTAAAAAAATTTGTTGATCCCTTCTTTGGCTACCGATAGAGTAACACGAATTCCCCTTTCTCATCCCTTTTCAGTCCAACTGTATTGGTCCCCACTTCTCACTTTGATCGTTTTTATCCGAGAGTGTTTAGGGGTGTGAAATCTACTGCCTGTACAGATCTTTCCTTCTCTTGCAGATCTTTTAAGTCTTCTGGCCCCAAACTACCCCTTGCCCCACCTAAGACAACCATGGTACATTAAAACACATACCGAAAATTGTAAAGAGCCCTATCTGTTTTTTTTAAATTCTTAAAAACCCCATTTTGACAATTTTTTTTGCTAGTGTAATTTGCTCTTTAGAATAACCTGTGAACTTTGTTTTGGTTTTATTTTTTTTCTTACGTCCCACTCAAATTAAAATAGCTCCCAAGACCTTGCTCAACTGAAAAAAGGTGAATTGTTGTTCTTAAGTTTGGATCATCTCAAAATGAAAGTTTTTTTTGACGTTTCACCATTGATTTGACAACCTTTTTTTAGGTATGAAAAAAACATCCCGGTTCAGGTGAGAAGAAAATCGAAACAACAGTTATCCCGCAGCTGTTTTGCTCAACCGTCTTTTTGGTTTGGGGAAAAAAATAAAAAAATTTTAATAGCTGACAGAGAGCTCAAGCATAAGAAGAATGTCATTGTAGGGGGAAAGTTACATGATTTGGTGGAGAAAAAAACCCACAGGTAATCAAAAATAATTTGATTTTATTTTAGGGGCTGGTTTGCCTAAAATCAAAACTGAATAATTCTTAAAATGAATTATTAAAAAAACAGATGGAATACATTGTTATAATTATATTAAAAATTTCCCCAAAAAAAAATTTTGGGCTCTTTATTTTAAAATAAAAATTAAATAAAATATTTTTATATATAACCTCTGTTTTTTGAATTAAAACCCTTTGAAAAAATAAAAAAAAAAATACCAGTTAATAACCAGTTTCCTTGGGTTTTTTCCAAACGATTTGATTGAAATTAAAAAATTTGGGTTAACATTCTAACCCCCCCAATTCAAAGGGTTTTCTGTGTCAGGGGTGCTTTTTCCCCGGGTGATTGCCACCCCTTTCAGGGGGGGAAATTTTTTTTTCAAAAAAGTTGAAATGGATGTTTACTAACAAAACTTTTTTTCCCAAAAATTTTTTTTAAAAGGCATTACTTTTCAAAATTATTGTAATTGAAAATGTAAATTTTTTTTCCAAAAAAAAAACCCCTTTTTTTGACGGTTTTTTGCAAATAATAAAAAAAGCATTTTATCAAAAATATTTTTTGCAAAAATGGCTTATAAAAAAAACAAAAAAGGTGCTTATATTATAGACCCAATCAAACGGGGTTCTATTTAAAGGTTTGGGTTTTTATTGTTAAATGCCACATTAAAAGTTTTAAGAAATACTATACTTGAGTACTTGAAAAAACCTTTATTTTTGTTTTCTTAAAAATTTCTTGCATTAAAATTAGCGAGTTATGGCCAAAATAAAGTTGATCTCTATTTTTTTTTATGAAAAAAAATTTAAAATCCCCCTATTACCCCCAATTGAAAAAAATATTGGTACTTTACAATTCACTTTATTTATGTTTTTAAACCAGAAAAGTTTGAAGTTTAAAGTGATATTTAAAAAAAAAAGAACTTAAAGAAAAAAGCATTTTTGTAATTTTGAAAAAAAAAACCTTTTTTTCAAAATAACCAAAACCCTTAAAGATAAAAATTTTGTAGAATACAAAATTGTAGGTTTTTCTTTACCAGATATTTTCGTGTATTTTTGCTAGAACTTCGTTTGTATTGGGTCTATGGACATCATGGTCCCCCATTCTAAAAAATTTTTTTTTAAAAAATCTTACTTTTCATTTTTTTGGAAAACCCTTCGGCCCTTTTTTTTTTTGGTTTGAAAAAACTTTTAATTACAATTTCTAAAAAAAATAACCCCAAAAAAATTTATAACAAAATTGGGATGAAATTACCATTTAAATTTTTTTTAAAAAATTTCCCCCCCAAAAAAAAAAAATATAAATAAAACCTGTAAAATTTTTCTTCCCCTCACTTTTCCTTTTTTGCTTTCAAACTTTTTGTTTTCCCAGGCTCTGTAAAACATGTTTTCAATATCCACTTTAGAAAAATTAGGGTTTTATATGAAAAAATAGGAGCAATTTTTGGAAATGTAAAATTTCAAAACTGCTAACAAAAAAAAGCAAAAAAAAAAAATGTGTAAACATTTTAATTTTACCCCAAAAACTAATTCAAAAGGTTTTACTTAAATTTTCAACTATTTGGATTCTGAGGTAATTTCCCAGGCTCCCCACTTTTGGCCCAATAAAATTTGGTTTTTTCTAAGGTGGAAAAGAAAATTTCCCCAAAATTTTTTAATTGAATTTTTTTTTTCAAATTCTTTGTTTTGGGAAATAAAGAGGTGCCCTTATGAACCCAAACTGCACACTCTCTAGGGGGAGCTGGCCCCGATGAAAAAAACCCCTTTTTTGCAGATACTTTCAATCACAAACTTAAAAAAATCACATTAAGGAAAACAAAATCTCTACTTTGTTTAGCAATAATGCGGCACCCACCAGGAAAGACTTTAGGTTCAAGGGGCCTGCAGGGTTTGGGGAGTCCCGACGGAAAAAATTTATCTAGCTGATATAATAACCACCAGATAAAAGTGGTGACTTTAGGGCGAAAAATTTCATATCGAGAGTCGAAAAAGGGCATTAATCAATGGGATAACGTTACCATCAGTTACCCATATCTTCTAGGAACTTTAAAAAACAATCCCCTTAACGTGGGAAAAAAAGGGGGAAAATAGTCAAAAAATTGTTCAGTTTTTAAAGGTCTTAAGTTGACCGATGACGCTCCGCAAAAATGGGTGTCGAAATTTCCTGGCCCCCTTATTTGTGTGCCAAAAAGTGGTAATTAAAAAAAAGACTTGTATTTTGCGGCCTTCTCAAAAGAAATAAGATCAACACTTGATGTTAACTTTAATTTGGTTACTTGTACAACTGAAACATGTCTGCCAAAAAATTTTATGTCAGGGGGCCATTAAGTTTCTCTGATAATGGGGTTGTTAAGGTAGAAAAGAAAAAAAAATGTGATCTTAGATGTAAATACTTTTAAAGTAAAATTTAACCCCTTTTGGGTTTTTTTATATGAGGTGCAACAATTTTTAAAAACTAGAAAATGATTCTTAATGTAAAAGCAGTACTTTTTCGCACGCAAAAAGCAGTTAAACGAGTTTTAAACGAGAAAGGAAAATTTCACAGTTTAGAAACAATAGCTTTTCTGCGAGCGTTCAGAAGTGAAAAAAAAATCTTTAAATATACAGTGTTTTCCAGGATATAGTAAAAAATTTTTTATAAAAGGGCCCCCTGACGTCTAAATAAGCCCATTTGTTTAAATCGGGAAATTCCTTCATTTAGCCGGAAAAGCGTTAAAATTTTTAAAAAAATATTGGGTTTCCCTTTTCTTATTTTTTTGAAAAGGCTAATTTTTTTAAATTTTTTTTGGGGATTAATCAGAAAATAAAAAATGATTTGGTTAGGAAAAAAGGGTTTTTTATAAAAGTGTTTATTTTTAAAAATTTTTTTCCGATTTTGTAAATAAAAAATTTTGCCATCCCAGATATTTTGTTTGGTAACTGAATGATAATAGTTGGTCAAAAGTGTTTTTCCCCTGCAAAAAATAGTTAGAATTTTGTTTTTTGGGTTTTTCCAAAAAATTGAATTGAAATTAAACAATTATTTATTAAAAAAAATTTCCGAAAAAAAAGTTTTAAAATCCCGGGATTTGTCACCATTATTTAAAATTTTTAAATTTTTAACGCTAAAAATGGGCCTCCGGCGACTTTTTTAGTTGCGCCTCGGGGGGTCAAAAACCGGAAGTACGTCACCCCAAATTTTTTTTGGGGTATTAAATATTAACAAAAAAAATTTAAAAAATTTTGGTTTATTCGGGTTCAAAGAAATTTTTTATTGAAAATTTAACCTTTTAGTTTTTAAATTTTTCCCAAAAAATTAGACAATTGTTAATTAAAAAAATTTTTTTAAACTTTTGTTTTTTTTTTTACATTAAAAAAAAAATTTTAAAAAATTGTATACATTTTTTGGGCATGGCCCTTTTATAACTACCAAAAGATCACGCCTAAAAGTTTTAAAAAAATTTTTTCCCCTTTTCATAATAATTTTTAACCGACAAAAAAATTAAAAAACAGAGTAAAAATTATTGTTTTTAAAGTTATTTTAAAATTATAAACAAAACATTAAAATTTTTTTAAAATTTTATGGCGTGATCTTGTTAAAGTGTATATAAGAAGGGGTCCACAAAACGAAAAATTTTTACGACAATTATTAAAACAAATTTTTTTTTTTATACAAAAATAATTTTAAAAATTTTTTTTTTAAAGTACAATTTTAAGACGAAATTGGGAAAAAATTTTGTTAATTTATTCAGTGTAAATCCGATTTTTAATTCCCAACTCCATGACAATTGTCACTAGAGGGGGGTGGTTTTTGTTTTCCCTTTCAAACCCAAACGTTTAAAAAGGGGCCCTTATTATCGTGAGTGAAGGTTATAAATTTTTCCCATCTAATTTAGTAAAAGAGAACAAGGATAAATTTCAAAGGCTGTGATGCAGTTTTTGCAGAGTAAAGTTTTACTTTTTCAACTTTGAAAATTAAATTTTTTTTTATGACATGTAAGAGGGGTTATTTGATTTTATTGTGCACACAGTTTTAAATTTGGGTTTTTAAATTAATTGTATTTACTTTTTTGATTTTAATATTTAAGTAATTTTTGTTTTTTAAATATTTTGTTTGACGTTTCTTTGTCATTGTAAATAATTTTTTTGGGAAATAAAGGATATTATTATTATTATTATTTTAAAAAAAGATCCGACATGACGTATCCCATGGCCCGACCCCATAGGGCGTCATGGGGGGCCATCCGATCGAAGACCACCCTCGCGTCCGCTCGGTCAGTGATCTTCGGCCAAATTTTTGCCCGGTAAACAAAGGGGACCCAAAGGGCAACAGATTTCTGCATTTTCATCACCAGTTGCGGGTGAATGTTGACATGCGGGAATACACTTCAGCCCCCCAAAACTTTTCCCCTTTTGCCCCCCAAAACCCCGACAATCAGGACAACCAATCGCACGTTATACCCGATAGATCAAGTTCGCCAAGTAGATCCTGATTTTTGGCTCGTTTCTCCCTCCTTTATTCGATGTTATTTCCGCTGGGGGGAACTCAATTACACACATAAGTTATTCCTTTTAGGCCCAGTTGTATAGGTTGGATAACCCTGAAATTGGGGTTAATCTTCGGGTTTCAAAAAAAAAAGGGTTGTTAGCAAAAGGGTGAACTTCAAATTGTGGGTTAACCTAGGGGAAATCTCGGGGATGGAGTAGAGATTAACTCACAATTCAGGTTAAAAAATAAAAATGGAGGGGTTAAATATTTGAGGATGTACTATTCCATGAGGAAGACGATTTATTTAAATAAATATAATGAAAATTCAAGTAGAGGCCGATTTTTTTTTTAATCGTATGGTTTAAAATGGAAGTTTGGGTATACTAGGGGGTTTATAAAAGGGTTTAGAACGAAAAACCTCGGGATGTTTCCTGGGTACATCTTCAAAGAAATACCAACCAGTAAGGTTTTTTTTTAAGAGGAAAATTAAAAAAATTCTATTTTTAATTTTCTAACTTAGGAATCATGCTTCAAAAAAAAAAATTTTAGGGTTAAGGTTATGTAAAAAAAATTCCCCCCTTTACTTCTAGGAGAAGTTAGAATATTTTAATAACCTTGTGACCAACCCCCGAGGCCCAAGCAAAAAGAACTATGGATAAACCTTAGGATTAATCCAAGAATAAACCTAAGATTAATGTGATATTAACCTCAACCCATACAACTGGCCCTTTCAAGGAGAATGATATCAGGTTTTTTGGCGCGAATTTGATCGTAGTTGGGAATGCATAATTCCAATATAGGGGCAGTTTTCATTTTCCACTACTGCCTCGATACCCGGGGAGCAAATGGCAAAAATTTCCGTTTCGTCGATGCCAATAAAGTCTGAGGTGATAATAAAGTACCCGAAGCGCATCGTTATGTCGGTGGATTAACCATTACAGCATGCACTGGACAAGCTGACAATAGGTGCAAATTTTCGGGGTGCTGTCGACAAGCAGATCAGGAATTTGAAAACCGGTTCGATATACCTTTTTT
>JAHBCN010026512.1:0-10575 GCA_019359885.1 Listronotus oregonensis | reverse complement strand
TATTTTCATTAAACAAAACGTCATTAAAAGTTAAAAAGCTATCAAATTTCCTAAGTTTTCAGACCTAAAATTTTTTAAAAAATTTAGTTTAATTTTTTTTTTTTTAGTTTCAATCTTGATAACGGTGGAAAAATTTTGCCACCCGAAACGTAGTTTAATATTTGTGTTTTTTTTGGGTTTTTTTGGGGGGTTTTTTCTTTTTTTTTGTTGCAGGCGATCTGCAAGTTCATAGGGGTCCATAGGGCTGGCCAGGGTCACCCCGCATCCCCCGGGCCCCCGGACCAAGGGGTCCCTTTTTTCCAAAAAGAAAAAAGGCGAGTAACCCAAATAAAACAAACTAAAATAGGAAAATATTGTTGGAAGCCAATCTTGGAAAAAAAAAAAAAATTGAATGTTTAAGCTTGCAAACGACGTTTCCATGTATAAATCTTCTTTTCTTATTTAAACCTTTTTTTATTATTTAAAAAGATAAAAATTTGTGGAAATTTTTTTCAGTTCCCCCCCCCCCTTTTACTGTTGCTTTGCCCTCCCCGGGGGGGGCGCGCCCCAAAATTTGGGAACCACTGATCTACAGTAACTGATATACGTCGATTAGAAAGAAAACTGGAGAGCCAAGAGCAAAGCTTAGGTGGAAGACCGTAAGAAGAAATTTGGTAAGAAGCCCATCATGCCAGACCTGATCGAAAGCTATGTCCAGAGCAACAATCTGAGATTCACCAAGAAAAGAGTACTATTCCACCTCAATTTTTTTTTTATACGATCCTCTTTAAATTGCTCTACTGATGATATAAATGCATGTTGCCATGGAGCATCCCGGTGCCGTATTGTTTAAACCTAAATTGTTTAAACAAATGCAAGGAATTATTATTTTTCAACCGACAAAACTAAGATTATATTTACAAAAATTATGTAGCAACGTATCGAAAATTTTATACATTCGATACGTGCAACGACGTCTGTCCTCACGTTCGGGTAGCCGTACTCAATTGTGCCCCCCTCCTCCCATCCCTCGCGTCACATCTGATCACGCTTTGCAACGTAGCGGGCGTCCTGCGATTGAGCATTTTATTTGATCGTATTTCATTTGTTATTATTTTCCAATATAAATAGCGTTTGTGAAAGAGTCAGTACATTATATGTTTTTATGAACAATCTTTAAAAATACTGACTTAAATAAATTATTTTCGTAAAAAATGGTCAAACAATAGGGTGGTTACATTTTTTTAGTTCTAAGTCTAAAAATGACACCCTTCTTATACAACTTTTCAACTTTATGCCCTCTTTTCACCCGTTAGGTGATGAAGTTCCTAAACGAACCATAACATCGCAATTTTTTTGAAACCTGAAAAAATAATGCTGTTTTATTTATATTCTAATAGTTTTTTTTTTTTTAGATTGACAAGCAGTTCAGTATCTCCAACGAAAACCATTAAGTCTACATTCCAGTGCTGAAGTCAACTTGGTTGCCCTAGAATAAATTATTGTATTATTGTGTGAATGTATATTGTTCCTAAATTTTTTAAATAAATGTTTACAAATTAATAAAGTCTTTAATTTATACCCTTAGGGCTTTAAAAGCTAAATAAATGGAAATAAATTTCCATTCCTTCGCCATTTTGTCAGGAATATTAGGAGCACAGAAATTTGCTGAAATAATTCCTTGTTTTATATAAACAACATTAAAACTACATTTTAGCAAAAAAATATATATTTCCTGAAAAATAGGGAAAAAGTGACGATTTGGCAACACCGGTTATCAGGAGCAGGAGTAAAAATTTACCTCCTCGCATTTCTGTGATCCTAATACAAAATCCATATTTTAACTAAAAATTTCCATCCGAATCGCTATTTTAACACAAAAATTAAATTTCCTAAAATTAAGGAATAAAATGACATTTTGGCAACACTGGGTATCAGGAGCAGGAGTAAAATTTACCTCCTCGCATTTCTGTGATCCTAATACAAAATCCATATTTTAACTAAAATTGCCCATTTGGACCTGCAAAATATTTTTAATTAATTATTCGAAACTCTAAAATACCGCCTTAAATTTCTGTGCTCCTGATAATTCCTGACAAAATGGCGAAGGTGTTTTTACTAAAATTTTAACGCAATATTTTGTCATTCACCATTTTGTCCAGAGCACGTCTTATTTACTAGATGCGTTCACCATTTTGTCAAGAAGATGTTTGTTAAAAATAAATAATAATTTTTTTTGATCTATTTTTTAAATTTGTTATTTGAAACACTAAAATACCGCCTTAAATTTCTGTACTCCTGGTAATTTCTGACAAAATAGTGAAGGTATAATTACTTTTTTTACATAATAAATTCTCAGTCACCATTTTGACCAGAATACGCCTGATTTACTACTTGCGTTCACCATTTTGTCAAGAAGATTTTTTAAAAAAGTAAATCATACATACTTTTTTCATATTTATCAAAAAGAGACTTTGATAAGGGTAATTAAAAGCAAAAACGTCTGTTTTAATACATTTATTTAACTTTTTTTCATACATTAGTAAAAAATATAACAAGTGTAAATATACATAAGCTACTGCAAAGTCACATTACAGCATTAAGAGCAAAGTATTTTATTTTCTAAAGATCACGTCTAACTTCATCCGGTTACTTTCCAATGATGTATTCTGCTAGCTGCCTCTGAAAAAAAAAGAAATTATTAATAATACTAACAGCTACCAAAGACATATTAAAAAGGGGCTGCCAGGCTGCCAAAGCCGACCTATTTTTGTATTTAAGTAATATTGTCATTCTTAAATAAGCTTTTGTCGGCCATGGATATTTAAGTAAACTGCTGAAAAGATTAATTTTTCAATACTTATATTTTTTTAAAGAAGTTTTACTCCGGTTTCAACAGTTACTTCAAAGAGATATAATTCTTAATCACAGTTTACAGATATTTTTTGTTTAAAAAATTAAACATCATATACAGGGTGTCCTAAAATTCGATCCTCATCATTGGGATCTCGGAAACATGAAGAGATACGAGGACGATTAAATGGAGGAAAAAGTTGCGCAATTTGATACTGACCAAATGTCACCTTTAAAGTTTAAAAATTTTAAATACT
The DNA here is from genome assembly GCA_019359885.1 of Listronotus oregonensis. Taxonomy (NCBI): domain Eukaryota; kingdom Metazoa; phylum Arthropoda; class Insecta; order Coleoptera; family Curculionidae; genus Listronotus; species Listronotus oregonensis. The sequence goes on along the minus strand of JAHBCN010026512.1, from coordinate 7,486 downwards.
TTCGAAGATTTTTTGGAAAAAACCAAATACTTGCGATTTCATTGTAATTTTTTTTACTCTATTTAAATAGATATAAGAAAATACATTTTACATTCTCGATGCTACTTTTTTGTTTCAAAAAAACAGTGTTAATAGATTTACACACCGACGTTTTGTCTTCGAGCCGCCATCATCAACTTTGTTTTTTTAAATACGGCCCCGAAAAATTCATATTAATGGCAATTTCCATAAGAAATCATGTATTAGAGAGAGACAAAGAATAGATTTTTGGTAGAAAAACATTTAAATGATTTTTCTGAATAAGTGTGATACATCATTGGTTTTGAGATCCTAAAAGCTCTTAAAATACGAAATAAACAAAAAACAAGGGTCGTATTTAAGAAAACAAAGTTAATGATGGCAGCTCGAAGTCATCACATCGGTGTGTAGATCTAATAACATTGTTTTGTAGAACAAAAAAGTAGCAATAAGAATTTAGGAATATTTAGACAGATAGGTTGGTGAAACTGAAAGGCACCATATTTAAAATTAAAATTGAAAAATTTTATAGGAAGCATTTAATCCAAGTAAAAGCATTATTGTAATTTTTTGTAAAAGGTCCATTATGATAAGGGTGCATAAACCTGCAGTTATACTGCAAGGTGTTTTTTTTTAGAAGTTAGATATTAATACAAGTGAGGCAGGGGCACATTTCCCTGAATTTGGATTCGTTAATTAAGTGTTAATTAAATAGTAATTGACAACATTCTCTTTTTTAACCACAAACAAAATAAATGCAGTTAATGTAAACTCCATTTTTACACAATTTTTTAAATTTAAAAAGTAGTCGCTTTCTGATTGCTTTCCAATTTTACCCCCGGCAAAAACCCCAGAAAAGTTTTGTTGAACTTTAAAAAGTAAAAAAAAAAAATTTTTATGGGTGATTTTTGTTTTTGACTTCAGATTCTAATAAAACCCAACAAAAAACCCATGTATACTAAATTTTAATAAAATCGGCCGTGGGCTCGATCAGTAAAAAATTACCTTAAAAAGAAATAAAATTTATTTTTACTTACAAATATGAAGAGACACCGTCGACATGTTTCGATGATTCTCGTCAGGGTATATTCAGAGATTTTGTTTCTTGATATGTTTATTGTGAATTGTGGAAATGTATCCGGAACGGACTTTGTGAACACTGCAAGACAGGACTGACATTGTTGTACATGGGGAAGTAACCGGAGATCAGTTAACACATTTTTTTTGAAGTATGATCTAAAAACAAATATAACTTACCCAAATAAGTTAAAAACATACCTGGGGTGAAATTACAAAGTGCTATTTTTACTAAATCTTTTAAAAAGCTTATTATTTTACTTCGTAAACAAGAACTGAGATCATGAATATGCCAATAACTTTTGTTATTTATACCTAAACTAGGAACTAGTAAAGAAAGCCACGCACGGAATTGGACGATTTTTAAAGTTGCAATGTAAATAAATAAATAATACTAGCAGCAGAGCTGTCAAAGTACTCTTAAATAGTACTTAAAAAACAAGTACCAAGTTTTTGTTTTTTAAAAAAACTTCAAGTACAAGTACCAAGTATTCATTAAAATGTACTTGCATTTTCAAGTAAATTAAAAAAATACTTGAAGTATCACCCAAAATTTTTTACTTGAAGTAAACCAAAGTACTTGAAGTAAAACAAAGTACTTGAAGTAAAACAAAGTACTTAAAGTAAAACAAAGTACTTAAAATACACCAAAGTACTTGAAGAAACCAAAAAATACTTGAAGTAATTAAAACTACTTCAAGTAAAAAAAATTTTTTTCTTGAGTAGTACTTTTTGTAAGGAAGTTAGAGGGTTTATTTCTCAAAAGGGGTTTTTTCCCAAAAACCCCCTAAAAGCTTTAAAGACTGAGCGCTACATCATTGGAAAGTAGGCCAGTCGGAAAAAAAAAAAGTTAGGAAAACAAGTACGGTTGCTAATTCCCCCCTTTTAAGTCGGGATCTTATGCATCAGATGTCCGAAATAATGTAAAATTTCGTATGAAAAAATTTTTGACAACAGGCCTACAATGCCGTACTCGGATGAGCCTTGGGCCTTAAACTATTATAGGAAATTTGGTTTTTTCCCCAAAAAGATTTTTTGCCCTGTGGTTGCCAACGGGTTGGCGTTGGCATCCGATACATCTGTCAATAGCGAGTGTTTTCATATGGGTGCCTACAAAGGTTTGCCCCCAAAACCTATTCTTGTAAAAAAAATTTTAATTTCCCCCCCCAACACAAAATCAAGTCAGAAAACCCAAAATTCAATTTTGATACCCCTTTCCTTTTTTTTTAGTGATAAGTTTGTTTAAGTTGCCCTTAAAAAAATTGGGGGGGTTTTGTTCAAATGAAGGTAATAATGAAAGCATTCCTAGAAATATTGGGGAACCCCGCTATAGAATAAAAGAATATTCTTGAACTGTTTTTGACATTTTGGGGGGTGATTTGAAAACTTTTTTTGTATCATGAATGCGTTGGATAATAAAATTGTCATGAAAAATGGCTGTTAGTAATCATTATTAAATATAACAAATTGGGTATCAAAAAAAGGGGGTTTTACACTTGTTACCTTGTCTTGCTGTTGGATCCAATTCAAAGAGCGCTGTAATGCAATACAATAGAAACAGCAGCGGTTGCGCGTATTTCTTGTTTTTAAATTGTTTGTACGATTATCTAGGGCATGTAAATTCAAGTACTTGGTTGTTTTTTTTTTTAAAATACTTTTTATTTACTTGAAGTATTTTTTTTTACTTAGGTATTTTTTTTTTACTTAAATATTTTTTTTTTAAAATTTAATTACATCGTAATACTTCAAGTATTAAATAAATACTTCAAGTAATTTATTTTCCCAAATAAAAATTCAAGTATCTTCATAAAAACTAAACAAGTACAAGTACCTCCTAAAAAAAAGTACTTAAAGTAAAATACTTGAAGTACAAAAAAGTACTTCAAGTAAAATTTTACTTGGGGAATACTTCAAATTTTCCCCCTGTGATAGCAGTAAACATAAAGGCAGTAAGTGGAATAGATTAATAGATGTTTTAATTTATGGAATAATTCTGCTAAAAAACAACACAATATTTTTTCCTCTCTATGAATCTTGCAGAACAGCTTAGTAACTGTGCATGCTATTTTTTTAGGGAACTAAAATATCTGTTGCTCCATCTTTTATTTAAATATTACTAGAATATTACAGAATAAATACTGTGTGTTTTAGATAAAAGGAGAAAATATAGTTGATACAATCACAACAAAATTTCCTTAATTTAGGTTATAATAAACCAAACATTGTATTAACTTACTTGAATATTTCTTTATTTAAACTAGACACAGCCAGAGAGTTTTAAACTAGATGGTGATATGCTGATCCATCAATAACTGTTGGGTTGTATTGGTTTTATGCGGTTCTTGATTTGAGGTCCACATCAGCACAGCATAGTAGAGTGAAGCCGTTCATAAGAATCTACAAAATGTAATAGTACATTAAAATTTTTTTAAATCTATTTTTGCGGTTCTTTTATATATATGGACAATAATTCTATATTTTTTTTGCATAAAATTATGTAAAAGTTAAAAAAAACAACAGGCAATATATGGCAATCCTTTTTTTTTAACATAAGTAGTGCCATCTTTCCGAAATAATTTAAATATATGAGGGGGGGGGCATATAGAAATTTATCTTTTTTCCAATAGTTCGTTCACCCCTGTTAGATGGCAGATATTAATTTGTTAAAAAAAATTTCCTTTTTCCCATAGGAAAACGCCAGGAGGAAAGTACGGTACCCAGATGTAGTTTAATGTGTATCCCTGTAAATTCTCTAAAAAGTACGGTAGCCCCTTAACTTTGCCAGTCGAACATAGTTTTGTGTCAAATTATAAAACATGGTTTTTTTTAAAAAAAAATTTAAAAAAAAGGAAAGGGGTTTAAAAGTGTTATCTTTTGTGAGCTATTAAATTAACATTTAAATGGAGGATTTGTGTAAATTGGGCCTTTTTTCTATTAAAGTTTGAGATGGGCTTAAAAAAATGAATACATATAAGTTACTACCATAAGCAAAACTAAGGATAGGTTTAAAAAAGGGGTGGAAAATTTCAAGGTGGGGAATTACAAAATAAAGGGTGTCCCAAAAAAATGGACACAGAGCAACAGCAGATTCCTAGGTAGAAAAAATGAATTAATTGCCTTATCACAAATTGGAAAACTAAGATACAGGGTGTCAAATTTAATTTTTTTTTTTTGTTTTTTTGTAATAATTTCTCCCAAAAAAGGATAGCGGTACAAAATTTAGATGTCATAATTTTTTAAAGCTTTAAAAACCTGTTTTTAAAAAAAAAAGGGTTAATAAATTCCCGTGGTAAAAATGTATACCTTATTAAGGTCTTAGAACCTTTTTTCGAAAAGGCACTTTGGACCCCCAAACCAAAAAAGGGTTAAAAAGTTTTTTCAAACTTTGCAAATAATATTTTAACCGCTAAAAAAAAGTCTTTACGGGCACAAACCCAAAAACCCTTAACCCCCCCAAAATACCAAAAAGGCCGAGAGCCGAGGGGTTTTGGGGGAAATTTTTTTTTTTTTGGAAAACGATCCTTTAAAACATTTTTAAAGTTTGAAAAAAATTTTAAAACCCTTTTCCTAGGAAAATTGCGGGGCCCGATGCGTTTATCTCGAAAACATTGTTAAGCCCTGGGTAAATTTTGGAAAATTTAATTTTGCCCCATAAACCCCCAAACCCCAATTTTGTCCCTGTCATTTATTTAAGAAATTATAATAAAAAAACAATAAAAATTAAAATTTCCCCCTTTTTAGATTTATCAACTTTAAAGGGCTTTTGTTAATTGATTATTTCAACCTAAAATCTTTGGGTTTTTGTCCCATTACGACCAAGTCGAATCCTTTTAAACGAACCAGGAATAAATTTTTTTTTAAGAATCGAAGGCTAAATCGACATACTTTTTAAAAACGGGTCCGTGGTTTTTTTTTTAATTCAATTTAATTTCAATTTAATAAAAAGCAGATTATGCTGTATAACAATATAAAACCTAAAGCAAAAAAATATGTAAAATAAATGAGCACATTTAAAAACCATAAAAAATCATGGTACAATAGTTTTGTTTTGGTTTAATTTTTAGGGTTTTTCTTTTTTTAAATTCCCTCTGTCCTCCAATGCTTGTTAATGTCGAGGTAGTTTGTTGAAAAATTTTTTTTCCTTTTTTCTTTCGTTTTTGTTTAATAAAACGGAAAAAAGGATTTGGTCTTTCCGGGGGGTTTATAGGAATGGATGTCTCGTCTCTTTGTGGTTGCATCAACACTTGTTATAAACAGAACTCTCCAGAATACGCAGATCAAAAGTATTTATTTTTTTTTTTAAGGGTTTGGGCCCTTGGTTCCATTTAAAATGGCCCCCAGGATTCAACCAAATAGTGAATGGTATATATCAAGATAAGAAAAACATTTACAAATCCGGATGATTGCTGAGTCATTCGTGTACTGGACCTCGAACGAGTAACATCGAAGGGTGGTTTCTTAAAATAGTGTGTATTTATGTATAAAAATAGTGAATAGGTGTCTTAGTTAAGTGTAAAAATAGTGTAAGACTAAAGTGAAATAAGCAAAGTATGGTAGTGAAGTGAAACAGAACAGTCAAAGGATTTACTCAATAGTGCACACAGTGTCTAACTTAAAGTGCCGGCCTATATTATTTCAAAGGTATGTACAAATTTTAAAAATATTTCTTGATTACTAGGAAACCTACCCGGTTATTCTTTTTTTTTTAAAGCCAACCCTTATCTAAACTCAGTTAAATATTTTTGTAAAGAAAATTAAAAATAAGGTTAAACAATTCACTTTAGCTGTACTTATAAGTGTAGTAAAATACTACCTTTCTTGTATAATAATTATACACATTTTTTTAAACTATTTTATAATATTTCTTGGTTACGGGGAACCCTACCTTGTTTATTCAATTTTTTTTTTAATTTTTTAAGTAGCTAACCCCAAATTAAACTTATTTAAATATATTTTAAAGGAATTAAAAGATCTGGTAATTGTTCAAAAGCCCCCCAAAAAATTTGGGTAAAAATTTTTGGGGGCTGATTACGAATCTGCAAAAATTTTTTCGGCAACGTTTGTTTACGAGATATTCATTATCAAAGTTAAAAATCAAACTAACCTAATTTTCACTATTTTCCCCCTTTTTTTTGTACACAATTCTTGATTGTTACACAAAGTGGCACACAATATTTATAAGCCCCTTTTTAAAACCTTGTTTTTTTATTTATTTTACCCTTTTTCCATTGAATTGCGAACTCTCAAGTTCAAAGGCAGCAGCGACATTTGTTTACAAAAAGCCTAGTGTATACATGGTTGCCTACACGTTGCGGCGTGTGAAAGTGGAGGTTTGCAATTAAATGGGAAAAAAATGTAAAATTAATATAAAAGCAAGTTTTTTTCTAAAAGGTGTTTGTGAAATATTGTGTACCAGTTTGGTGTAAAAATCAAGAATTCTGTGCAAAAAGAAGGAGGAATATTGTAAATAAGGTTAGTTTGATTTTCAATTTTGATGATGAATATCTCGAAAACGAAACGTTGCCGAAAAAATTTTTTTTTCAGATTCGTAATCAGCGCCCCAAAAAACCCCCATATACCAAATTTGGTCAAAATCGGAGAGGAGGCAACTTTCGAGACACTTACCAAAGATCTGTATACATTTTTAAAGCCTGTAAGTTCTGTAAAAAGAAAAGGTCTTTTTGATATCTATACAATTTGGATGCTATCAAAAACAAACTACTTTTTAACCCACTTTGTACATACAGAACGTTTTTTTTTTTAGAATTACCTTTTTTTGAAAACCTGATGGGTCCGGTGTAGTTAAGCTCCATTCGATTTGAAAAAAATAAATATTACAGATAAAAAGAACACATTTTGTTTAGTAGATTTCTAAAAGAAAAAATTCGAAAAAATACATTTTTGCAGAGAAAAATGAAATTAAAATTCGAAAATGTTTCATGGTTAAGTAAAAGGCCAGAATTTGCGTTGTTGTCGGATCAAAAAAAAAATTTTTTGACGGCGCATTTATGATAAAGAAATTTTACAATTTAATGAGGAAAACCTTTAAAGACAACTAACCAAAACTAGGTAATAGTTTGAAAGTTGTTGTTGGGTTTGTTCTGATTTGTTGTTTCTATAAAAAAACTTCATTTCTGGTAAATGGGAAAAAAACAACCTTCAATAATAACAAATTATTAGAAAACATCTGGCAACATTGCTTTTTTAAGGAGGAAATCCTAAACAAAATGACATCGTATCATCTCTTTTTGTAGGTATTCTTTCTCACTTTTTTCGTGTTGGTCAGCCAAATTTCTTTTGTATATTTTATATGGGAAATAAAGAAATTATTTTATTTTGTGTTAATATGAGTGAAAAATTAATTTTTTCAGGCCCTATGTGTTTTATAATG
>JAHBCN010026511.1:0-10553 GCA_019359885.1 Listronotus oregonensis | reverse complement strand
TTTAAAAAATTTTGAAAAATTTTAAAAAAATCTGATTCCAGAAAACCAAAATTTAGCCTATTTGTTAATCATTTTTAATTTAAATATTTTTAAATTTAATGAATAAAAAAATGTCAATTGGGAAAAAATGGTGGTAAATTTTTTTTCTGGGAAATTAGAAATTTTAATATGCAATTTTTTAAAATTTAAAATACTAGAAAAAAGGAAAAAAAAAAAAACAACATGTATTTTTTTTTAAAAAATTTAGAGAAAAAAAAAGGGGAAACCCAAAAAAAAAATAAAAACGGGTTTTCGTTTAAAAAAACCCAACCTGGATTTTTAAACACATTTCCGAAGTTTTTTGTTTTATTTGATAAAAAATTCTAACGGTTCAGTAAAAATACTTCAACTCTTCTAATTTAAAGTTTTTTCCCTCTCTTAAAATAAAAGCCGGAGGTCTCCAAGATATACGGTGCAAAAACACATAAGATAGATTCAGAGGTTCTCAAACTTATTTTGTCTAACCCCATTTTAAAAACCCAGTTATTTTGTACCCCCCCCACTTTTTTGTCACCTTAAAAATCTTAATAACATATTAGTCTCGCCGGGAATTTAATTAAACCTATTTTTCTAAACGACACTTTTCCTACCAGAGAGGGCACTTTATTGCAACTTACAATATTAAGAGATCTTTTATTTAAAATTATAGACATTAAAAAAAATTATAATTCAATTTTAAAAAATATTAAGAGTATGGGGGGTGGGGGCAGAGTGGCCGGAGGGCGAGCGAGGAATGCGTGCATGCGGCGAAACGTCACGTCTAGAGGTGGAAATTCGAATCTTTTTACTGAATCAATTCATTTGATGCATTCACTTAAAAGATTCGATCGCAACCGATTCACTTTATTATGATGCCGATGCCGGTCGGACTCGATCGGTAATGAATTCAAAAAAAAGGGATTTTTTTCTTAAATAAAGAAATTATTTGCATGTATTTTATTTTGGTAAAATTTTATTTTTTTAAAAAAATTTTTGAAATAAAACTTTTAAAAATAAATAAAAAAAACCCCTAAAATGAACCCCAAATTAAGTCTTTGGTCAAAAAAAAGAAAAAAAAAAAAGTTTTTTAATTGCCAAATAGGTATATAGCCAAAACTGATTCGAACCGACAATATGATACAAATAAAAAAAAAAACTGGGGTTGTTATTCATCGCAGAGCGATCCAGCAAGTGGGTCAAAAACGTTTGTTCTTTTTGAACGAATCCTTCGCGAACGACACACCTCTAGTCACGTCAGGGGTAAGGTCGCAAGCCGCGGCTGTGTATTTGGGCACCTGCACTCCAAAAAAACGGCCGACGAACGTTGACGGACTAAAATACAGGATTGCAAAATAAATCGTCCAATATTTGTTTGTCCAAACGTGAATTATAATTAAACTTTTTTAAATTTAAAATTTTTTTTTTTTTTTAATTTTACTAGGGTTAGGTACATAAAACCCGCGTTCGGCAAGTGCTTGGGACCGCAAGAATATATACATATTTTTAACACGTGTCTTCGGATGGGCACCTCACCTGCGAACTTAAAAACGAATATATTTTAGTGTTTGATACCTATTACTAAATACCCGCGTTTTTAACCTTTTAAAAATATTAAATATTTAATATATCAACTAATAAATGGATGTTGTGTAGTGAAAGGTTTTAATTTCATTGAATTTTAAAAAAGAAGTAGTTGATTTTCAAATCACCCATCGCCCCCCAAAATCAAATCACCCCCCAATTTTTTTTTCCCCCCCCCAGGCCTCCAGCGCCCAAAAGGGGGGGGTTATCGCCCACTTTGGAAAGACTGAGATAGTTTTATTATTCAGTTATATTTTACTTTACACTTTTGGACCTACTTAGTCCTAAATCACACCTTCCATAAGGGCGATTACGTAAAAAAAGAATAAAATAGCCAATGTTATTTCTTAATAACAAACAGACCCAGTAAACTTTTAAAATTCAATATCTTTTTAACAAAACGTTAAAAAAAAATCTTTTTTTTTTTTTAAAATTTTCCAATACTGTTATTTATATTGCATTAGTTAAAAAAAAATATCGTAGAAACCGTTTTCAAGAAATTCCGAAATGGCTTTCATACATGACAGATATAGACAATGTTAGTTATGCACAATTTGAATGTTAATATCTCGCTTCACAGGCGATAAAAAAATGTTTTTTCAATTAAATAAAAGACACCTTTATTAATCCTATAAGTATTTTAATTTCATTTAATTTTTAAGGAAAGTCATTTTACGAGTGAACTACCTTTGTCACAAAAAACATAAACAATTTTATATAATTTTTAAACCAATACACAATAATTAACCCGTAACGTAGGCTGTTATAATATATTTTACTTACATATTTTAATTTTGTTAAAAGTTAAATTTAACAATTAAAACGCATTTATTTGGGTAAAAAAGGCAAACTTCTCATTTTGTTTAAAAACAAATACGAAGAAATAATAGGCCGGTATATCTAATAAAGAAAATTTCGTATCCAGAAAATCGTTAAATCAACACAGATTTTAATCTCGCACAGGAGTGTGTAATCAATATGCGTTGAAATAAAAACTTTTTCATTGACTGTCAAAACATTTGAGGAGTCTTTATATTATGCACCAAATACATTTTTTTGAAACATTTATTATCAAATATAAATTTGTTTAATAACTTGTACCTTACAAGATTTTATATAATTTGTAAAATCAATCTTTTTAAGTCTATGATAATGAAGGCACCAGAATCAAGATAAATGTACAATGGTACCATTTTTTTTTAAAATCAGGCAACTTTTATTATAAACTTTAAAATAGCCGCCTAATCATTTCTAAAGTAACCCCAAGGCCTTGTGAGTTAGCTTTTGCAAAGGGTAAACAAAAGAAATTCCTTACGGTACTTTTAAAATACTTTATATATTTGTCATGTAAAATAGGATTTTTCACCAATTTGTCATACCATGAATATTTTTTTTTTGTATGCTGCATTTTACCCAAAATGTATTAAACAATAAGCATTTTTTTTATCCAAGGAGAAATTTTTTTTTAAAAAGTTTTTTGGGGTAAAGAAAATGTTTATCAAAAAACCCCCCAAAAGGGAAAAAAACCAGCCGGGGGAAAAAAAGTTATTTTTTTTTGAAAAATTCCGTATAATTTGTTATAAAAAGCATTTTCAAAGTATGCAGCATAGGTAAGTTATTATCTGCTTCTTCTCGTGGCCTGGAGATTTGCGTGAAGGTCGATTTTGGCTCTTGCTTACAATATTTGGTTACTTTTTTGTGGCTCTTGTCATTTAAATGCAGCAAATATTCCAAAATATATACAAGGTGGGTCGGGAGGAACGCACCAAACTTCAGGTGTGTATTGTACACGTAGAAATAATTTTTAAAAACCCATATGTTCTCATACGATTCTCATTTGTTTTCCAAATATAGCAATTTAAAACTTTTTTTTTTAACTACCATGATTTACACACTGACACTAACACATGTCAAAACAACAAAACGGACCAAAAATCGGTCCCCCAGCATTTGTGATAAGAATCGGAAAAAAATTTTTAAAAAAACCCTTTTTAAAAACGCTAAAATTTTTTTAAAAAAATGAGAATCGTAAAAGGGGAAAATTTAATTTTTTTAAAATTATTTTCACGTGCAAAATTTCACCTGGAGTTTGGTGCGTTCCTTCCACCACCTGTATATAAACGAAAAAACATAAAACAAAAAATGTAAAAAGGGGAAAAATTGCCACTGATTTTTTTGTTCTCGAATATCGGGCCTTTTTTTAAAACTTGGTTATAAGAATACTGAAATTTTTTGGGACTAAAATATAAATACGTAGTAGATATTGGGTTTGTACTTGATTCAACTTGACGGCTTATTTCCAGGAATACTGGTTTTTTTTTTTTTTTTGGGGGTGGTTTTTAATTTTACTTTTTTTTTATTTCATAATTTATTTTATTTTAAACTTTTTTTTTTTTTTTGGTTTTAATAAAAAACAACTAGAATAGATATTTTTTAAAGTATGAATCACAGTGATTACTGTATTTCCATTTGGGAAAAAACTTTTAAAAAGCACTTTAGAGCTGAAATCAGTCAGAGGAAAAAAAAATATAGCCTAATATATTTTTTTAAAAAAAGATCTTTTGGGAAAAGTGATCTTGCATAAGGTAAAATAACCCCTTAATAGACTTCCCCCCCGAATAAAATTTTTAGATGTGCCAAATATTTTAAGATTTAAATATATTTATAAATGATTTTCCATAGTGGCAGTTTGACAAAAAGAAGAAAAATATGAAATTTAAAAAAAAACCCCTTAAGCTTGGGGGAAAAAAACCAAAAAGGGCAACACATAAAAAGGGGAAATTTTCAAAAGGGTTTTTGGGGGAAAAAATGAAGTTTGGGGGAGAAAATAAAAATTTTTGGGTGTTTTTTGGGGGGGAAACCCCTGGATCTTCTCGAAAAAAGCTCCTTCTGTAGGTCTGACAATGATATTTCAGGGGAAAGGTAAAAATTCTGGGGGATTAATTATATGCTAAAAAAAAATTTTTTTTTTCTACACTTAAGAAAAAAATTAAAGGGCCCTTTTTTTTTAAATTCAAAGTTGAAGTTTTTTAAAACCCTTTTTAAAAAAATTTTGTTTTGCCTTAAAAATTTTTTAAGTTTTAAAAAGCTTCCGTTTAAAAACCCCGACAAGCTCTGGGAAAGACCTGTTTTTTTTTAAAAAATATTTTTAGGTTTTGCCCGAAGCATTGGGGGGGAAAAATTTTCCCTTTTTTTGGGGATATCCTAATTAGAGCTACTCAGATGCATCCCTTTATTTTCCACCTTTTTTTTCCCCCAAATTTTTTTTTCCCCACCTTCATCTGTAGATTTTGGGGGATTTTGAAACAAAATTTTTCCCCCCAAATTAAATTTTTCCCTTTTGTTTTCCCCCTTTAAATTTAAAATGGTAAAAAATTTTTTTAGACTTCCCATAAGGGGATGGGGGAGATAAAAAAAAATGACAGTTTCGGAGATACCTAGGGGGGCCCCCTCTTTCATACATAGGAATGATTAAACCTGTAGCTTTTGGGACAATATTAAATGGGGGAACACACTTGCTGCTTTAAAAAATTTAAAAACATTAAAGATATTTAATTAAATCACTTTTTGAAATACTTATATTTTTCCTGAAAATTTTTTTTACATGCTGGTTAAAAAAAAAAGAATTTGGTGATGGTGCCAGAAAATTTTTTTAAATAAAAAAAAAAAACAGGAGATTTTTTTGGGAGATGAAAGTTAAAAATTTTTTGAAAATTTTAGAGATGATCTACTACCTAATTTGAAAAGGCCTTCTTTAAAAAAATTTTAAAAGGGGGCCCGCCCCCAAATAGGTTGTTAAAAAAATGGCCAAAAAGTGGTTGGAAGAAAGAAAATATGGTTAAAGGGGTTTAAAAAACCGTAATATTCTTCGAAAAACGGGGACAAAATAGATTTTGGTTTGTTTAACGCCTACCAAACCCTTTTCCCAAAATTTTTCCCCCTCGATGCCTTATTCAGGAGGCGGGTTTTGGGGAAGGGGGGCCCCTTTTCCCCCAATATTCAAATTTAATGCTATTAAAAAAATATATATAAAAAAAATAAAAGCTTGGGGTTTCAATTTTTTTTCCCCTTTTTTATGGGACCCACACTATTAGTATATTTATGTGGACATGGTAATAAAAAAAATTTACAAGTTATCTTCTTTTTACTTTTTTTTTTTGCTTTTTTTTATTAAACAAATTTTCTGTTTTTTAAAAAAAACCCAAAAAATTTAAATACATTTCTTTAAAACATTACATCAATGGCCAAAAAAAAATTTCCAAAAAATGTTGGGGTCCCCAAACATCCATTTACAGTCCAGTCAAAAGCCAATCCACTTTGTCTGCTCTCTTACCCCTTTAAAAATGTCTAGACTAGATCTGCTGCGGGAGATTGCAAAATTTTTCTTCATCATTTCATACTTTTCTTTTTTCCCCCAAAAACCCCCTTTTTTTGGGGGCGCCACTTTTAAAGCCTTTTAAAAAAACCCTTTCCCCAACCCCCTTTTTATAAAATTTTTTTTTTTAAAATATGCAAACTTAGTTTAATAATACTCTGGGGAAAAAAAAAGAAAAATTTTTTTGTTTTATTTATTTTAATATTCAATATAAAAGCAGCTAAAAAAAAATTTTCAAATGAAATAAATCTACTTATCTTTAGGCATATTTTTTAAAAAAATAAAATTGCATAAATTTGACCCATTCCCTTTTTTGTGAGATATTTTATCAGGGTATTTTAATTCAACTGTAAAGAGTTTGGTTTCAAATATAACAAAACATTAAAAGGGGGGTTTGATATTCAGAAAGTACACTATTTTACATTTTTTTTTTTTTTACCTAAGCGCCCTTTTAAATTAAGGTGTATTTAAGGACTAAGTGTGTACAAAATGTGTAAAATAGTATAAGTTATTTCTAAATAACAAAAATTTTTAAAAAAAAACTTTTTTAAACTGCACTAGATAGGGGGAAAAAAAAAAATTTTTAATAAAAAAAATGACCAAACAAAAAGTTTACAATTTTTGCAAATATATGTATAAAAAACAAGAAAAAAATAATGATGAATTTAGTTATTGTAATTTTTAAAAAAATTTTTTTAAGACATTAAAATTTTGAAACTCCCCCTCCTCAGTTCGGGGGTGGGGGAAAATTTTATATCAGCCAATTAAAACTGAAAAAAAAAATTTCCAATTTTTTAGGGGTATTCGCATTGCCAACCTAAAAAAAATTTGCTTAGACAAACTAATTTTTTAAAAAAGAGCGAGATGGGATAAAGATAAGCATACTGAAATGTATTAGAAGTACATTTTGGAAGAATACGTGGTCTGTCCAGTAAAAATTTTTTTTTTTATAGCGAATGGAGCAAACAAGCCCCGCTTACCAGGGGGACCATGTAGCCGGGGCAGGCCAAAAACTGACAGTAGTCGTCTGTTTATTTAGCAGTGCATACTGTGCCAGTCGTGTTTTTCCTGCTGTGCGTGTTTTTACTGTTTGTCAAGATGGAAATTAACGATAGCATTGAGCAAAGACTTAACTTCAAGTTTTTTAAAGCCTGGGGAAAAAAATTTTTAAAAAAAAAACCCATGCCCCAGGCTGTTAACGATGATAATCAATTTTTGTAAAAATCCATTTTTAAGAGGATTAAACTTTTAAAAACGGCCAAGAAGACACCAGGATGATGCAAGGCCAGAAAGATCTCCAATTGATAAAAAACATTGATTAGGTGCAAAACCTTGTCCTTTTCGATGATCGATAAGGACAAGGCATCATCCTTGGTGTCTTCTCGGCACCTGCAAAACGTTTAATCTTCTCAAAAACATATGTTTTATTTAGAGCAGTAGCACCGTAAACAGCACTCAACATACCAGTAATTTCTTGCTAATTTTTACCGAGCTTTACCAAAAAATTGATGTTGAGTCGTGATGATCGTCAATTTCTATTTCAACAAACTAAAAACAGAAACGAACACGACTGACCCAGTACTGTCAGCCTGTCAAGCTACATGGCTCGCTCGTGAGCGGGGCTGTACAACCCGTCACAGTCCCCATATTTTTCTTCCAGTTTCCCTTTTACTGGAAAAGGGTTTTCATAATAATCAGGCAAAAGAATTGTCAAACATTTTTGGATTAATTGTCAGTATTTAAAGGTGTGTATCCATTTACCGCAGGTGTCGCGGGCGGCATGTTGGTTACTGTTGCCGATAAATGGGAACCCTGCGAGCGGGGGCGAGCACCTTTCTTTGGTTTTAAACTAATGAGATTTTGTCGAACCAGGGGGGCCGAGCGAACGAGCCACTTTCCGCGACAACGCTAACGAGGACACCGCTCGCTGGTTTCATGCTAAAAAGGTACGCAACTTAAAGTTTAAAAAAAATCTATGGTTTTATTTAAAATATAAGCTCTGCTTTGGCCAAAACAACGTCAACTTTAAAAATAATTTTATTTTTTTTATTTAAAAAAAAATAGCAGATTATTAAGTCATGCTTTTGTTTTAAGTAACTAACTGATACACTGCAATTAGATTAACGTTTATTGAAGTACTGATTTTTGTATCTAGGGATAGTCCACGGAGGGATAAAGCATAAGTATTATCGTACCGTGGATGTCTAAACTGTAATAAGACGTAGTTAATTAACAAAAATCCTAAGAATTTAAAGGTTTGTGGGAGAAGGGAAAACTTCTGCAGACAGTATGTTCCACATTCTAGACACTTTACGGATGAAGGAACAAACAAATTGGAAATTTTAAAGCCTTTTAAGTTTGACTGCAAGGGGATACCTAAGATTGGCACTACGTGCTGCTCTATTGGTAGCTGCTGAAGAAGAAATTATAATGGCTAATATCTTGAAGTAAGCCGTAAACATACCCTATAAAAGAGAGACAGATCAACCAGGGCTTGTCGATGGGCAAGGGATTGATTGATTGATTGATGATTGATAATCTAAATACACAAGTTGAGGTTTTGTCCCTGAACTGCAACCAAGGGCGTTGTATCTCTTGTGTATTTGTTTCAGTTAAAGGTTTGACACCTTGGGGTGTAGTCCTTTTACTGTTTTTTCGGGTCTCCAGCCTCCGGTGGTTGTGTCCACCATGAGGTTTTGATTTTTCTCCAATAGTGGCAGGGCCCATAAGAGTAAAGGGGGCCCCTTCCCTTCGTCAATAGTCTCAAATGGGTTCTTTCATAGATGCCCTAGGGCAAATTTTTCTTGGTGCAGGTCCGGTTTTTAATCCTTATATTCTAATCTGATTCCCATTTAGTTTTAGTAGTTCCGTCAATGCTTTCGATGGTGATTCCCAAAATTATTTATGTGATTTTCCTTTGGGAAAGTGGTTCCAGTATGACTGATGTTTTGTTTGAATCCACCGATTTATGTAGCCACGAACCGAGGCTTTTTGGGATTCCAAAAAAAGGTTCAGGACCCACAAAAATTGCGGGACCTCGCCTGGCCGGAGTTCTTTTCATTTCCCTGTATTCCCCGGTCCTGGCACCCCGGGAAAAGGGAACTTTTTTGTGGTTAGCCAGGTTTAAAGGGATTCAGACAGTAAACCAACCTTGAGTTGATTGTTGAATGCCAAAGCTTTTTTGGCCCTTGACATCAGAGAAGATATTGTCCCTGCCCAAACTCCTCCTCAAATTCTCTCCAGACAAAATTCAATGGATATATTTGCCTGGGAAAACAGTATTTTTCCCCCGGGGAAGCATAAGCATTAAACCTAGGGTCATCCCATGTATTCCTGCCCCGGTCCATTGTCAGTTTTGGGATCCATCGGTATCCCAAACCCAAAATTTTCGAGACTGACCGGAGATCGCTCACTACCGCCCAGGAAAGCTGGGTTTTGTATGGTCGGTATTTATCCGTTTTGGCATTGTGATGCTCCTAAAATATTGAGTTTGTGAATGCTCTTATTCTGGCTGTCCAGGCAGGCCCAGAGCACCAGTTGCCGTTGCTTTTTAGCCTGTACCCCCCCAACCTCGCCTCCGCCTTAATAATTATACCAAGAGGGGGGGGTTTAAGGTTTCCATGGCTGCGTTGGAGTGCTTCAATAGTTCCCCTTATGCAGAGAAGAGTGCTGGAGTTTGATAACTCCATCGCTTTCTTTCTATTTTTGGCCACCAGATAGGAACCGTGGTTATCATGGGTCTTACCACAGCCGGAAACCAGTGCCCATGGGGGCTGAAATCCCCAATTCTTCCCCCCAGCTCTTTTGGAGCCATTAGAGCCTTTTTCCCTTTTTAATCCTTTCATATGTAGATTCCAGGTAAGCAGAGTCCAAATTTCCCAAATACTTACCCCCGGACAAACCGAGTGTGGACCAAGAAGGAGGGTTTAAATCATCGTTCCTTCTCTAGTGAAGGGTATTAGCGCAGTTTTCCCCGGATTAACAGTAAAGGTTTTTTTTTAAACCCCCCACATTTCAGGCCCTTGCATAAGCTCCCAAGGTTGTTTTGTTATGCTTCCCCCCCCAAAGATAGTGATGTCATCCGCATACCCCTGGGTATAAAACCCAAATTTTTCAGTTCCACCAGGAGTTGTCAACAACCATATCCCAAGAGTGGGGGTAGAACCCCCCCCTGTGGGATCCTTTTACCACTGACACCTATTTTTTCGCTGAATAACGTTGCTTGCGCTGTCGCCAAGTAACATGTTGTTTATCCACCTACAAATGGTGTCAAAAGATTATGCCTGGCAAGAGCCGCGGCCATTGAGTTGAAGGAGGTTCGATCAAAGGCTCCCTCAATGGGGCAAGGGATGGAATCACTTCTGTAAGAGCGGGATCATTAATAAGGCGAACTGCTTTTCTTTTAATGGAATTAAGAATACAAAAGTTTGTGGGACACGCTATTTTCCAGGCAGGGGAACAGTTTCCATTTTCCAGGCAAAGGAACAATATTTCAAATATTAGAAGGAGAGATATAAGTTCTGGCTTGAAAAAGCAATCTGAGCTTTTCAATGCTGCTGTGGGTATAAGAATAATGTGT
>JAHBCN010026510.1:0-10565 GCA_019359885.1 Listronotus oregonensis | reverse complement strand
TGGCCAACAATTTTAGCCTAAACGTGAGAAATTATTTTTTACAGATGTCGCCCATTTTCTGTTCACAAAGTCGGGGCTCTTTCCAACACATTTTCCCCATGTTTTTTTTGCCAAATCTCAGGTGTTATGGCAGGGTTTCCAAAAGTGCTATCCCTTATTGGGGGAGATTTGTTTTTAACCCCAAACCCTTTTTTTTAAAATACCCCCAAAAAAAAAAAGTCTGGAGCGCTCAAATACGCTGAGCGCGGGGCCAATTAAAAAAATCGCTTCTGCGCGAAATAATGTTATCCCCAAAAAATCAGTTCTTCCGTAAAAAGAACCATTGTGTTCCTTGCCAGTAGCGTAGCGCCAGCGATAAAAGGGGGGGGTTTTCAAAATTTTAAAAAAAAAATTTTAAAAAAAATTTATTAACAATGATAGTATAATATTAAATCTTAAATTGGGTTTTGATTAAAAAATACAAACGCACATACACACACAGATAAAATTTTTTTTGACCCAAACAACACATTTTTAAAAAAAAAATCCGGAAAAGTTAATTTTATTGAAAAACTAATACACTTCCAACTGTTGTATGGAGAGGTAGACCCCTTTTGGTTGTAATACTTGTATATGTATTCAGATATACTTGAGACAACCAACTTCAATGACCCAAATTTTTTTTAAAGTAGAAGCTCTGTGATAACTTTTTTATGTTTCTCAAATTTCTGGAGTTTTTTTTTCCGTTGTAAAATTTGGAACCCCCAAAGTTGTCCAAGCTTCTTTTTCCCCTCACCAGCCCATTTATCAGTGGGGGGGCAAAAGCATAATATTTACAAAAAGCGCCATCTTTTTTTAAAATTTTTCCACCCATATTTCCCCGGAGCCCCCGAAATTGAAATTTTAAATTTCTGTCTCCACTACTGGGAAAGTTGAAGTCTTTGAATCTGAAAATTTTAATATTTTTAAAGCATTTGTTTTTTTTTTAGTACACAAATTCTCGTTTTCTAAGATAGCAATCCCCATTTTTTTAAAAACATTGGGAGTAGGTAACTTTTTTTTTACCTGTCATATCACTACAACTACCCCCCAAAAAAAAATATTTTAAAAATTTTTGAACATTGTACAGGACATTGTATTTAATTGAAATCTACATGGAAACCACATTTCCACTTTTCCCCAGTGAATACATTAAAAAATTTTAAAAATTATTTTTTAAATTTTTTAACCACTCATTTAAACCCATTTACAACTCCCGGGGTTTTTTGGCTAGAACGGAAATACAATTGACCCAAAATTTGGGCTAAAATTCATTCAGACAAAGTTTATTATACTTAATACGAAACCCCCAAATTTCATCATCACGTCAAACCATTCCAGCACTTTTGCTGACTTCTTTTTTTTTTATCCGGGAAAAAATTATATTTTTTTAAAATTTATGCCTGTCTTGCTCTTCATTGCCTTCAGTTAACTTTTTTTCAAAAAAAATTTTGCAGTGAGATTTAATTTGATAGCTTTGCCATTTTTTTTTAAAAAAAATTTTCACAAAAACTAAATCTGCATTAAAAGTAACTTTTAATCGCATACACTGCCCCATACACCTGTACTACCTTTTCCACGTGACCCCCCCTTTTCCCCCTTTCCGCCAGCCATGTGGCGTTATTTTTTTTTTTCATGGGGGGGTTTTTAAACCCCCAAACCCCCCCCCCGCTACGCGCCGTCCCTTTTAGTATAAAATGGGTACCATCTTGTTAAAGCCATATTAAAGAATAATTTTCCCGTGGCTTTTTTCCCCAAATGTCTTGGTAGTGGACAGCATTGATGCAACCCCCTTTTTTTTTGAAGAAATATGGCCCAATGATCCTTTCGAAAGACACACCACACCAAACAGTTCATTTAAGTTGGTGCAGCGTTCGTTAATAAAATACCATTCGATTCTTCGTAGCCCAAATCTACTCTCTCTGATCTGAATGTTCAGAGGGTGATAATATATTACTGCACCTAGACCTTAGTAGGTCCTTTGTGCTTCCTCTTGTAGGCGGCAGATTTACTGCGTCGTCCATCCTATTGATTTGAAATAGTTAACGACGTCTTTTTGTGTGAAATCTCCTTAATTTTCCAAAAATCCCCAGTTCGTGCCCACTGGAGTTGCGTTACAAATGTGAAGGCGGGAAATCGCAAAAAATATGTTCCACCGTCTTATTTTCCTCGTTCAACCTTTACATAATTCTGTGTCCGTTAGACCCATTTTGAGGTATGCTCGTAGCCTACAGTGCCCAGTTGAACGCCCGTTAGTGTTTGGGTTTTTTTCTGGACATCATGGCTTTTTTTCTTATCATCCCTTTTTCTTTAAACAGTCGATGGAAGTATTCTTTAATAATCTCGTTAATTGCTGCTGTTGTTAATCCAAAATGGGGACGGGACCAATAGTTCCGTCCCGCAGCCGCCCCTGGCACGAGTCAGAGGTATGATTACCTTTAGATATGTTATGTCCTTTGATCCAGGTTAGGTTAACCAAAATTATTTAGAGAGATCGCCAGGGCTTGATAATATTCTAGTACGAGTCCCAAAGTAATGCGTGATCTATTCAGGGCTAGTAATGCTTGCCTACTATCTGTATAAATACAGATAGTAGGCAATACAGGCGATGTTGCGGCCTGCCCAAATCTACTGTTTTTCTTATTGACAAACCCATTTATCGCTTATTATCAAATTATAAATAAAATCGTAATTGTCTCTAGCTTTTTGCTAAAACGCAACAGCATATTAAAGCCATTGCTCGTTTTTATAGGTAAACATTACCAAAATTCTTTAAAGATACCTCTTTGATAACCTTAGTTGTGCCGAATGTCTCCTCGTTAATGTTTCAGGACTCTCTTTCACGTTTTCCCGTACACGTTCAATATTTTCACCGGTGCATGCTGTACGTGGACTTTCAGCACCAGAAATGTTCTTACTGAACCTTGTTGAAAATTAGAAAACCAAGCGAATGATTGTTGGCGCTGAGGGTCCAATCCGCACATTAAAATGTCGGCAATACACACGCTGCGTCAAAATAACTGACATTAGGTCTGAAAATTTAAATTTGATGATTTTTGTCTTCTATGGTGCGTTGGTACTAGAGTTTTTTTTTAATATAAGTTCTTTGGTATAAAAGAAGTTTGTAGTTAACAGCTTTATTTTAAAGATTGATTGATGAACGAAAAAGTGGGTTTATCTGCTTTGGTACCAAACATAATTTTTAAATCGCTGGGTGTTCGAATGCACCCTTTATAAATTTCTGAAGCAAGTGAAAACATAAAATTATAAATAAAAAAGGTGTAAAGCACTTAATTCACCCTGTATTTAACTAAAGAAGTTTAGTAGTCATATAGGTACTTAATCAGTTTTTTTTTATATAATAAAACATTTACAGTAAGTTTTTAACTGGTTTAACTACCTTTGGAAAATAATTTTACTTGGTTACTTTCATAGATATATAAGCAAAGGGAGATAAAACTGTTTACAATTAAAAGCAATCAAACATTGAAATAGTGTCTACCTCTCTAGACCACTTGATGGTCAAACGTGCTTGATACACATGCACCCATGCCAATTATTCTTTATTGGCGAATTTTTAGGATATTGCTTTATTAATATTTCCTTTTTAAATTCTTAAAGAGATCATAGATCATAACATGTCGTTATGCAATTACTTAGTAGCAGCGACAGAAATATGGTTTTAAGTTGATTTTTATTTTGCTTTATTAATATTATTGCTGCTTTTTGTAGTTTATTCATAATTTCGTACGCTACGGTTACGAAGGTCGTCGGTCAGCCAGTGGTAAATTTTTTATTTGTGTTGTGAGGCGGTGTTGCATTTTGTTTAAACTAGCTCAAAGAGAGATTTGTGTTTTTAAAGTACAGTTATAAGAGAATTTTCTTAATACTTTATGTATTATTTTTAATAAACATACTAGAAAATGGTTGTGAAGTGCCAGGTTTGTGGAAAACTAGATTCTCGTAACAAAAAACTTTCGTTTCACAGGTAAGTTTAAACAGTTCTTTTATAAAACTTCACTTCATTGACGTGCAATACCATGGCGAACAAATAACATTTTTTTGTTAATACCGTTTATGTTATATTTTTGTGCAGATTAACAACGATTGTTTACTTATTTTAGCATAGAATTTGATAATATAACTAACATACATTTTTTTAAATTATTTGGTAATTGTCTCGGAAGTTGCCTCCTCTCCGATTTTGACCAAATTTGGTAATCGGGGGTTTTTTGGGGCGCTGATTACGAATCTGCAAATTTTTCGGCAACGTTTCGTTTACGAGATATTCATCATTAAATTTAAAAATCAAACTAACCTCATTTTCACTATATTCCGCCTTCTTTTTGTACACAAGTCTTAATTGTTACACTAAAGTGGCACACAATATTTTATAAACACCTTTTTAAACCTTATATTTTTATTTATTTTACACCTTTTTTCCATTAAATTGCGAACTTTCAAGTTCAAAGGCAGCAGCCATATTTGTTTACAAAAAGCCTAGTGTA
The DNA here is from genome assembly GCA_019359885.1 of Listronotus oregonensis. NCBI lineage: Eukaryota > Metazoa > Arthropoda > Insecta > Coleoptera > Curculionidae > Listronotus > Listronotus oregonensis. The sequence continues at coordinate 6,039 of JAHBCN010026510.1, read as the reverse complement.
TACATGGTTGCCGACACGTTGCGGCGTGTGAAAGTGGAGGTTTGCAATTAAAGCAAGTTTTTAAAAGATGTTTGTGAAATATTGTGTGCCAATTTAGTGTAAAAATCAAGAATTCTGTACTAAAAGAAGAAGGAATGGTGTAAATAAGGTTAGTTTGATTTTCAACTTTGATGATGAATATCTCGAAAACGAAACGTTGCCGAAAAAACCCCCGTTTATCAAATTTGGTCAAAATCGGAAAGGAGGCAACTTTCGAGACAATTACCAATTATTTTATATTATCAATTGAAAGTAACCATCAAGGTATAGTTTTTGTTATAATTTTTTTATTAGACTAATATAGCATATGAACGATTTCAATTATAAAATTTGTTTTAAGGTTTCCTGTTGACCCTGAGAGAAAAAAATTATGGTTTTCTCTAGTTGGATTTCAAAAGAATATGCAGTTACCACAAATTGTCAAAACCATTTAGATTATTTTGATCCTTGTGATATTATCACAAATATAAATCAATAGTTATTGGATTAGTTAAGAATGCTTTATTATTGTTACTGAATACAATAAATTATATGCAAAAAAACAGTGAAATTTTTTCTCACCCTTTTCCTTTTCTTGTAATCAAAAAACATTAAAAACATAGAAGTTAAAAATACCTAGTTAATTTAAAAAAATGAAATTTATTTACAAGAAAGGGACATAAAAAAAGATTTTTTATTTAAATCCAAATCCCAAATTTTAATTTTCCTGAAAACTGCCAATTATATTTTGATATTCGTATATAAACATTTTTTGGTCTATTAATTTCCTTCTCTCACTTTTACAAAATGGCATTGCATGCTTTTTTGATCTCATTAGTGGACTTTAAGGGTGGCTGTCAGATGATCTGTTATTTCTTTTTACGACATAAAAGTAAATCTATAAAAATCGGTGGATAGCGATGAAGATAAAAACACAGGCAATTGCGATAAAGTTAAAAAACAGATTTAAGCTTTTTATTATGTATGTATGTATGTATGGTTAACGGTTAACAATGCCAGTTTTCGGAAGTGTCGCTCTATATGATAAATAAAGTTTAATTATTATATTGAACCAATAGGTTTTATTTTCTTGTACGTTCCTCGAAACAGCCCAAAAAAGCTGTCATGGCACTTTATTTGGACCGAGTCTCATAAAATAGCTATTTTTTGATAATATACTAAAAAATATATTTTAGTAATTTTCTATAGATAAACAGTTTTTGGAAACGAACTACGCCACTGGTGGCCCGCCACGTTTTGCGCTGCTAAACATTTGCGACCTTGCCTGCAGGGAATTTTTTTATCGGAAGTCCTTTTCTTACACATTATGAATGATTGATACACAACAAAAGCCAATTTATGAATGAATGGTTATATCTCCCTTTGCTTATATATCTATGGTTACTCTTACTTTTAAACCGACGACATGTTTAATACTATTACATATTACTTTTATAAAATACACTTAGTTTTAACGACTTTATACCAAAGTTAAAAAATTAAAATTGCAGGATATTTTTGCTTAACACTTTCATTAAAAACGCCAATGCTAAAATTGTTAGTTGGGAAGTAATCTGGGAAATGGCAAGCTCCACACTAAAAGCAATGCAGGAGATACGAAGATACTAAAATTACACCAGCTAATTTGATAAAAACATATATGTAGGGAGCTTTGATTATACGAGTAGTCCAATTTCAACCTGTGCTGTAAAACTTGGTGTATAATGGGTACGGAGTGGCCTGTTTACTTTGTCCTATTAAGTTATCTCGAAAACTAGAGCTTTTATTAAAAAAGAAGTTCTTTGGTATCAAATAAGTTTGTAGTTTACATTTTTATTTTCAAGTTTTTTTACATAAAACAAAATATGCTTTTACATTTTTGTACTGTTCTAAAAATTTTAGATAATAATTTTTATTAACAGAAAATTCGGAAAAGACGTGCACACAATTTTGTGATAGACTCATGACGTCATCTATAGACCCGCAAAGACTAACAGTTGCGCGGCACACGGGGTAGGTAAGTTACATGAACGAAAAAGTGGATTTATTTGCACCAGAATAAGATTTATTGTTGGGTAGTACGAATTTCCGATAGTAGGTACTTTTATTGTTGTAAATTTAAATAACACTGAAATCTTGGACTTCCATTGTCTTTATTTGTTATTTGTTACACAACGTTTCGGTTAGTGATGTATCTCCAACCGTTTTCAAGTGATAACTAAAAACTATTCTTAAAAGCTACGACTTATGTACTATCCCTTGTTTACCGAAGCTTGACCGACTTTTCACGGTTCAGCAACGGCTGCCAAATATTTGGAATATCGATGTTAGGCTTGCTAAATACATTTTGGTTGTTTACAATTATTACAGCTTCTTTAAATTTTCCAGTGGGCTTTTTTTTGAATAGCTTTTGCTTCCGATCATTGTATGCGGTGTTGTTTTGACCAAGCGTGTTCGGCAATCCCTGATTTCGACGTTTCACCTCGTTCTGTATGTTTTCTGTGTTCTTTGACTCTAACTTCGAGTGGTCTTTCCCCGATGTATACCTCACCACATTCGCAAGGAATTTGGTAGATACAGTCATTATTTGTAACAGTAAGGAATCCCTGCAAGAGGAAATAAGTAATGTAACTAGGGATCTTAAGCAGAACGGGTACAGTGAGAGACAGGGAAAGAAAACGATCGAAAAGTATCAAAATAAGACACAAAGGTCTAATTTAAACGAGACTCCACATGACCAAATATTTATAACAATTCCATATATTAAAGGAACTTCGAAAAAGATCCGTAGAATCGCGAATAAGTATAACATTAAAACGGCATTTAAATCACAGACTACTCTATGAACATTCTAACTAAGACGAGACCAGACAACACTGTTTTAAATAAGGACTGTATCTATCAAATTCCCTGCGAATGTGGTGAGGTATACATCGGGGAAACCAAAAGACCACTCGAGGTTAGAGTCAAAGAACACAGAAAACATACGGAACGAGGTGAAACGTCGAAATCGGGGATTGCCAAACACGCTTGGTCAAAACATCGATAGCATCGATATTCCAAATATCTGGCAGCCTTTGCTGAACCGCGAAAATTCGGTCAAGCTTGGGTGAACAAGGGATAGTAAGTATATAAGTTGTAGCTTTTAAGAAAAGTTTTTAGTTATCACTTGAAAACGGTTGGAGATACATCACTAACCGAAACGTTGTGTAACAAAGAACAAATAAAGACAATGGAAGTTCAAGATTTTAGTGTTATTGAAACCATAACATTGTCAAACACTTTTAAACAAATATTGTAAATTTGTTAGTAAATATTTTTAAAATGTAACGGTATTTATGTAGTTTTAATAAACCAAAGTAATTATAATAATAGTAATAATATTAATATTGCTTTATTGTCATAAAAGATTATACTTTTTTTTTGACAAAGCACAATAAATAATAAATTAGCGCAGCAACAGAGAATAATAATAAATTATATCATATTATGAGAAAAAAGAAAATTTAATGGTTCTATGTAATTAATTTATTGTAAATTATCTTTAAAGTATTTAGATAATATATAATAAACCTTTCCTGAAAATAAGCTTTTGACAGACAATTTGAATTTATGAAAATTACCTATATTTTTGATACAAGCAGGTAGGTGATTAATATTTTTTTAAAAGTTATAAATAAAGGACTTTTTTTATTAAAATAGAACATGGATTTGAAAGATAAAGTTGATAATTTTGTCTAGTATTGTGTAAATAATTCTTAGTATTATTAAAACAATATTTTTTGTATATTTAAGATGCTGTTTCTAAAATATAAATAGACAAAGTGTTAAAAATCTTTTTGACATAAATAATAGTTTACATGAGTCTTTGAACTATATAAATATCTTGAATTGTTTTTTTTTTTGTAATAAAAACACTGAATATAATATATACTGATAAGAATTTTCCCAAAAACAAATGCCATATGTTATAACTTATAACCGACTAAATTAAAGCAAAATAAATAGATTTTAAAATGCAAAATTCTTCTGAATTCTGAAAGAGTACTCTAAAGGTAGGGTTTCGTTGGTGCGACTCGAGCCTGCCTTTACTGCGATTTACTGCAGTCGCAGCCGCAAATAAGTGTTTTATTTTGTGCGTCTTTATTTTTATGGATTGCGATTTAGATTATGAAAAGATCTGGTTCTATGATGTGCATGGTTGAAGTCCTTTAAATTGACTTATAACCTACAAAAATTTAATAAAAATTGGGTCTTTTAAGTATAATTTTTTTAAAGAAGAGGAAGAAGAAAATTTACAACTGACATTAATAGAAAAGGAACGATGGAGAAACACGATATATTAAAAGACGTGGAGAAGAAGGATATATAAGTCTACTTATAAAAAACCCCACTTTAAAAAAAGGGCGAAAGAAAATTTAGAGAATTTTTCCAGTTACACATTTACATAATTTATTGCGAGAAGGGTACTTGGAGAAAAAAAGGGTTCCCTACTATGAGTACGATTCAAACGGAAAACTCAAATGTTTTTCGAAATCTCACAAGAGCGAGTGTGTATCAAAACGTTGAAGGGTTTCATGTAAAGAGATCAGTTTATGAGGTTTTTTGTTACAAGAAGGGATTTCGGTGGCAAAATCCACAGGTTTCGAAAAAAAGGAAAACTGTAAAGCAATCTGTACATGTGAGCAAAACCATTGTGGGGGATTGTAATAATGAACCTTATACTTTTTTTTCATGTAAATTGTTATTATAAATAAGCATTACAAAAAAAATACCTAATAAAAAAATGTTTAAAAAAATTTAGTTTTTCTAATAAAAAAAATATTTGGTTACTATAAAGTTGGGCCAAAAAAGTAAAGAGAAAAATGAATAATTATACCTTTAATTATAAAAGAAGAACAAAATAAATAAATTAATGTTAGTTACTGCTTTTTCCTACTCAAAATTCTTTTTTTCCCGGCATTCTCTTTAACCATAACATTTTTATAGTTTTCATGTTCGTAATCGAAAATCGGGATATTTCTGAACTTCTTCAACCAATATCTATCCTGCGACTGCGATTTGCTTTTAATCCGGGAGCCCAATCGCAACCCTGGGCTCGATCGTAACGGTTTTGGACTGAACCTCAACCAAAACGTATATGCATAAATTGTATAAAACCAGTGCCGCATCTGTAGTCGCAGTCGCTGTTGCGACTCAATCGCAGCCGCGAGCCGCACCAACGAAACCGCACCTTAATAGCAAAACAATTAGATGAAATTTACAATATAATTTTTCTATATGTTCTTTAAAATTTAGTTTAACTTCGACATAAATTTCCATAAATTTAGTACTTGAAGAGAACTTTATAATTTTATCATTTAAAAATATATAATTGAGTACACATTTCAATGTTAAGATGTTGGTTTTAGTTACAGTAAAAGCTCTTTATTCGCGGGGTATATGTTAGAATGGTAATTTATTTGGGATTATAGGTGATAAGTCTCTAGGTGACAAAATAAAAAACCAGTAAATAAAAAAATAAATTGAATTGAAGTCTTTGATCATATTGATTAATTATTATCTTTAGTCTTAGGCAATGGTTTAAAGAATTTTGTAATTTTTTCTTTTAAATTTTAAAGGCTTTTCAACCCGACTGATATTTGAGCAGTGGCATAAGCAATTTGCCTCCCAAAAATAAGACATCGTTTTAAGGGCCGATCAATTTTCATACAGAAATCACAACGCTCATTTACCATTTATAAACCTTCACTAAGATTTTTTTAAGTTACATGTCACGTTTCCGTGCTTGTTGCCTCTTTTCAAAGTGCTTTTTGAATTTACCATTTCTTACAAGTCGGTTTCAGTCAAATCTTTATCTTGCGATTCAAGAATGTCACTTTGATTCTATCTGTTCGAACCCATCTCGTTCTATTGCATTTCAATTTCGGCGATTAGACCCATTTGACCCGCGTTTCAAAGGATATTCGGTTGGATACTGATATATTGGAATCCTTTTATCAATATGGTCCCATGTACCGA
>JAHBCN010026509.1:0-10643 GCA_019359885.1 Listronotus oregonensis | reverse complement strand
CTACACCGTTACAAAATAAGTTAAATAAAAAATTAAATAGAAATATTAAATTTGAATTTGTAAAAATTTTGATAAAAAAGTAGGGAAATTTTAAGAACTTTAAGTTATTATAACATTTTTATTTGTTTTTTTTTTGTGTCAGGTAATCTGGTCAGTTTATACGGGTCAATATGGCTGGGCATATTCAGTCGCTATACCACGGACCAGGACCGAAGCATTCCATTGTAAAAACATTCTTCACGAGTAAATCCAACAAGAACATAAATCTGACACAACAATATAGAACATATCTCAAATCCAGAAATTAAAGTTCAAAATCGTAATAAAGTATACTTCCGACCTTTAAAAACAGCACAAAAAAATTAAATAAAGCAAAAACACATCAACTAGTATTAAAAAGTCTTTGTTGGGTCCCAGGGTATAAAAACTGAGTCTCCTTAGCCTTATTGGACCTCTACGAATTGCATTGAGGTGGTAAATCGCCTGAAACATATATAAACCAACAAATCCCAAAATTCAAAATACCATTTAGTTTTAGGAAAGTCAGGTGCTCGAAAATGAGGGCCAAAAGATCCCCGAATTTTTTTTTATTGATTTTGAAAAGAGATTAAAATTAACAAACCCTTTGGCTGCATTTAAAAAAAAAAAATTGGACCAAACATGAAATCGTTTTTTGAACGTTTTTAAAAGCCTAACTTTTAAATTTTGGACAAGGAAATGGGTATAAAAAGGATTCTGAAAAAGCTGGCTTTCTTTTTGCCCCTGGATCATATTTTGAAAAAAATGAGTGCGAAATACATAGTTTCTAGGAGACAGGGTGTTAAACTTTTTTTTTTTAAATACCTTTTTTGGAATTTTTCTTTAAACCCTCTAGCAGGTTTTCTTGTTTTTTTTACTGTTACTTCTGGTAATAAAGGCCTAAATAAATTTAAATTGTTAAGTCCTCGTGACATTTTAAGGAACATCTAATTGAAAAATGTACGCCACTGAATATTTTGCAATTTTTAGATTTTTTTTTTATTGATTAAGCAAGTAAAAGTACGACTTTTTAGCCTCTTAATATTTTTTCCTATCTTGCTTTGTTTTTAAGAAAATAAAACTAATTTATTGCAAGTTTCTGGACCCTATTAATAGTTAGCTCTAATTTCAAATTAAACATTTTTTTTAAGTTTTTTTAATGGTTCCAGGACTTGCAATAAATTTGTTTTAACTTTTTTCTTAAAAAAAGCATGATAAAAAAATATCAATGGATAAAAACGTTGCTTTTAGTTGCCTAATCTTAAAAATATATAAAATGGCAAAAAAATCAGTGGCGTACATTTTTCACAATTTTTAGATAAACCTATGCCCTGAATTTAATTAGGCCCAACTTAGGGCCTTATGAATAGATATAACACGATAACACGATATAACACTGAACGTCTTGGGACTTGAGAAATTTAGGTAACCAAAGAATTTTAGGATCAAAATATATCTATGTAGAGATATTTCAATCTTGGTTCTTAACATTGGGATTTAAAAAATCACCGAAAAAAAGAAAGTTCGTTAAATTGTGGAGCGAAGCTAAAAAGCAAAGAAATTGTAGTTACCACTATAGACACACAGAAACAAGTAAAATTTTGGTAATATTTGGACGCTCGTTGCTGAGATTCCTGAGCAGGTCCATCGAGAGAATATACGGCACCGCGCGTATAAACGAACTTGTTGCCAAACCAAAAAAAAGTAATAGAAAGTAGGAATTATTTCTGTCGACAAAGGGGTTTTAAATTTATTTTCGTTTTAATAATCTTAACTTATTTTTTTAATTTTTTTCATTAAATAATAAAATTTTAATTATTTAAACTTGTATGTGAGGGAATTATTTCCTAAAATAATTTATACCTATATAAGAATACGTTTTCAAACATGATTTCAAATTTTTACAAATTCTATTTTTTTATTATAAACATCCCTTTATAAAAGAAATTTTGAAGCACCTAAATTTATTTAATTTTTTATAAAAAAATCCAAAAAACGCATGTATTTTTAGTTTATTCTTTTGAAAAAAGTAAGAATTATGAATTAAATTAAATCAAAGAAGCAAAAAACGGCTAGTTTTTTGGAGTTGAATAAAAAAAGTTTTTGTTTAATTCATAAATCGTATTGCCATTTGTGGTTGTAATTTGTAAAGCCCCTGTGGTGACAGTGGTCGAAGAGCAGATAAAGTTAGGCTTTTTCGCCCTACAAGAATAGTACACTATGTAAGAATTGATTATAAACGTGATAAGTATTTATCTATTATATTATAATTATTTGGACTAATAAATATCTTATAATTATATGATCGACACCTAAAATTTAATTGGTATTTAGAGTAACCTTTGATAGATATTAATTCAAATATTTGATTTTTAAAAAGAGTGACCACAAAAATCGCTTAAAAACGCCTGTTTTTTCCTTTATTCATTTAGGAAGAGCAGTGCTTTTCGTTTTTGCAAATTTTTAAAAATCACTTTGTTTAGGTTGAAAGTGCTAAATATAAAATTGCAAAAATACACAGTGGTATTAAAAGTTATTCTCACTGCAATTTTTGTTTCAAATGGACCTTGAAAAAATTAAATAATAATTTCCATCCCGGAAATTTAGATCAACCCCATGAACATGTGGGGTTTAATTACCCAAAAATATATAAAACATTACAACTTTAAAATTGAAAAAAAATCAGATTTTTTTTTAACATGTCTAATAAAAATAAATTATAATAGTCAACCAATTTTCTAAGGTTAAAACTACCCTTATCAGTAAAAAATGAATGACGTCCTAGCTTTTACAAAAAGTCTTAGCTTCGTAAATTGTTCGTAATTCTCTTTATTCAAAACATCCAAATATATGTTTTAATATTTTAAAGTTTTATGATTCTATACATTTAAAGGGAGAATTTAACCCCCTTGCAAGGTAGCTTTGATTAGAAATGAATTGAAAACCTAAGAAGGCCTATTTTATACATCTGGGATAAAAATATAGGCCAAAACGCTCTTTGCATAATAACATTTTATTCAATTTTTCGATAATGGGGTTTTTTCCCTTAATTTTAGGATGGTTTATTATCAAAACTCACTTTAAACTGTCCATCATATTTGAGATATCCTAAAACATATAAATAATTTTTTTACAATTTTGTTGATAGTTTTTTTAAATTTTAGGTGATGAATATACCCCTGCAGGGGTGTTTTATAAAAAAACGAAAAAGTTACACCTGGTTTACCTACTTGGATCGAAAAATCCCAAGATTTTCTTAAAAAGCTAGTATTTTATTTAATTTTTCCTATTGATAATGTTAGTTTCACCCTTAGAATAGGGTAGTTGATTATCATAAAATTTATTTTTATTGACATGTCCTAAAATATTGATGCGATTTGCAATTTTTAAAGTTGTATACGAATTTCTAGTAATATGTTTTATATCCCGATAAAGGCAAATATATTTTTTTATCAATTTTAAGATTTAACAAAAAAATTAAAAAACTTTTTAATCGAAAAATTAACATTTTTGATTTTTATTACTTATTTTGATAAACTTAAAAATTAAAAATATTTGTCGAATTAAAAAAATATATATTTATTTGATTTTACATCCAAAAAAAGTGGGGTGTGATTTTAAACAATTACCAAAATTTTGAATAAATAATTTTCTTTATATTGTTCTTAATAAATAGGTTTTGGTTATATTTTAAAACTAAAATTTAACCAGAACTTATACTACGTGTAAAGTTTTATAATAAAAGTACAATAAATATAAAAAGTGATGTGAGATTATTTTTATAACTGTAAAGATTGCTTAAAAGCCTTTCTTTTAAAAAAAATTTTAGGACCCGTTATTTGATTTATATTATTGTTAATAATTTTTAAATATTTTAAGCAGCTTTTCCTTAACCCCTTGGGCTCACTAGCCAACCTATAGAAAATTTTAGTTCCATTCAGGACTTTGAAACACTCTGTATTTACATTTCGTATTAAATAAGCCCAATTGCAAATTATTTCCTTTTTTTCATAAAAAATTAAATTCAACAAAACTCTAAGTTATTTTATATTAAGATAATAATTTATTTATTCACTAACAGCGGGGTACTGGAAGTTACCAGCCTCTCAAATGGTTTGAGGGAATTTTTTTGCAATTAATAGGTTTTGCATTTGATTCATGAACGGCTAAAACTTAATAAACAAATTTAATTAATGGGAAATGAAAAACTGGATTGGTGTATTAAAAAATATTTTTAAGTTTACAATTATATATTTTTTCTAATTTTAAAAATATAAAATGCATTCTAAAAATTTATTTTTCTAATGCACGGCAGTTTTTTTTTCCCGTTAATAAAATTTGTTCACAAAATTTTAAGAAGTTCAAAACAAATCCAAAAACCGCATTTAAACCATCTTACAGCACAAAAAATTCATCGTGCATTACTACTTTTTTCGACAATATCTGGAAAAACAGTTTTTTTTTTGCAACATAAAATGTGCGGAGGGTCCTTTAAATGACTATGACAAGTAAAAGTCAAAAGGCAACCTAGTGGACCTGAGCAGGAAAAAATATTCTAATAAATTGATTGTCGGCAAAAGTATTTATAAAAGGACTGGGGTCTATAGTGATAACTAAAATTTTCTTTGCTAAAAGATAAAAAGAGCATTTTCAAATTAAATTTCAAATAATATTATTTTTACAATATTGGTATTAGAATATTTTACTTTTTTTTAATTGCTCTTAACAGACAACACAAATTGAGAATTTTGTCTTGTAAAATGACCTAAAATTTTATTTTTTTTGGTTGGATTAGATTCTTTATAAAATTGCAAAAGGTTTTTAGGAATAAATACTTGTTTTTACTATTGTTGTATTGAGTTTATTAGTACCAAAAAAATCGCTATCAACGTTTAAGGATTTTTTGGTAATAAAAAAATAAATAAAAAACTGTAATTTTTACAAAAAGAAAATATTAACATTCTTTAAGAAATAAAACTAAGAATTTTATTATTTTACCCGGGTAATCTTAATTGAAATTTACTTACGTTTTTGTTGTTTTTTCATTCACATCCATCTCACTTCTGACGTTATGGGCACAGACTAGTGACCAAAATATAAAAGCGATCGTTTGGAACAAATAGTTGTTAAAACGACCGCAAACGTCCAAACGATACAAGAAACAAGTGTTAGACAACTTGACATTGACTTTTTTTGTATTCAAATTATTCAAATACCTGAAGTACTTAAAGTCTCCATTGGAACACGTATGTATCCAAATCTTGAATTTTCGGTACAGTACGTTGTTTTCTCGTTTTACCTGCTACTTTTAGTCGTAAAACTCAATATACTTTGGGTACTTATTGGTATATTATGTAGGTTAAAGGCAAATTGCAGGTGTTCCGTTTAACGCAGAGTCTTTTCATCTTAGTTCATCAGTCGTTTGGAGTTCGTCAAGGTATTTTGGTGTGTGTCCTTAAGCATCCAGACCAATGATCACGTATGGCTTTGTGGCATGGTAGCGCAAGGGGCAGCAGCGGCTGACCCAAGCAAAGCTATCTAGCCTACAGAGACAGGCCTGCCTAATGATAACGGGCGCGTTGCGCTCGACTACAACAGCGGCCATGGAACCCCTCCTAGGACTGCCTCCCGCATATTTACTTGGAAAGAGGCAAGGTGGGCAACCTACAGAATCTATCAAGCGGTAGTAACAAAACCGCAGGCGTGTCATATGGAGAGCACCAGTCCCTCAGGAATGTCCTGACCTGTGACAGACTGGGAATGCCCTCAGACATAATAGAATTGAGGTGTCTGTTACTTTGTGATAGTTCATTTTCAACTAGAATGAGAACAATTTTTTTACTTTGTTTACTATCACTATTAATATAGTGATAGTAAACAAAGTAAAAACTGTGTTCTAATTTACTCGACATATATGGCCTTACAACAACCAAACAACCGGCCCAACAGTGCAGTCTACCCACAAAGGGAGGACTGGAGTCGAAAAACGACCGACCTGCTCCGGGTTGACATCTGTTGGTAACCGATGGCTCCAAAACCAAGGACGGTGTTGGAGCTGGAATATTGGACAGAGGCCGAGGGCAGAGTTTTCCCCTTTGCCTGGGCACCCCGCAATCATATTTCAAGCGGAGGTATTTGCTATTGAGATGTGCTAGATCGCTGGTTGTTTTGGCACTGACACGTAAGACAGTTAAAATATTCTCCGATAGTCAAGCAGCTCTTAAGGCTCTTGAATCCAGCCGGTGCAATTCGAAAACCGTCTGGAATTGCAAGGATGCGCTGACAAACTGGGTCAAGAAATAAGGTAACACTACTGTGAATACCTGGACACGCCGGCCTAGAGGGTAATGAATCTGCAGACCTCCTTGCCAAAAGGGGGCGGAAACAAAATTCACAGGGCCGGAACCGGTTATGGATATCTTATGGAGCGGCCAAGCAGTTCATATCAGCTTGACACAAAGAGAAAATCTTTGGTACTGGCGTGGACTTTCGTCTCAGACCTCGAGGCCTCATAAGCCCACCGAACCAACAATGTACGTCAAACTACTGGAGCAATCAAGGGTAACCTTAAAACTCTAGTGGGACTGTACGGGGCACTGCAGATTAAAAAACCACATGCACAAGATCGGTAGCGGAAGCGGCTGAGTACCGCATGTGCATGGAGAGGGATGAATCGCAGAACAATACTGTTTCGTGCCCAGCAAATGGCACGACTTAGATTCGCAATCCTCGGCAATGACACCTTGTTGCCGGGGAGGTGAGAGATCTCTCCCAACGGATCATCAGATTTATTAGGAGTCTGGACCTGGTGGAAGAAATATAAAAGGGTGTGAGCCACAATAGACCGATCGGTCGCGGTGGAAGGGTGTTATGCCCACTACTTTAACCTACCTACCTACCAACATCCCAAAAAAGCTAACCTAAACTATTAGGACCTAGACCTAAATTTAGACCTACTAATCAGGACCTGTACCTTTCAAAAGGTGCCTACACAATAGATATTGGTCAGGCAACTTCTTTATGGCTGGGTTTACCACTGAGGGTTGTCATTTAAATTTTATTGCGAGAAATCAACGAAACATTGTGGAATGTACCATACTCGAGTACTTTAGTACCTACAAGGTATTTGAGTTAGCCTAAGTCGAGTACTGACTAATATCGGCTCAAATGCATAATATAGAATAAGGGTATCTACTACTTGTGTTTCTTCTTTTTAAGTTCATGCTATTGAAAAAAAAAATAAAGAAGAAATAAAAACCGATCATTTTATTTTTAAGAGTAAGTTATGTTAATATAGTTTTATCAAGAAAATTCCACTTTCTTGATGGGTATACTCGCCAGAAAGTTTTTATACAATGGGACCGCTTCAGTCCCGGTGCTGGGGCATAGCGACTGAGTGTGCTTGACCATATTGACCCGTGTCAATTAGCAGTACTCCTAAAACCAAAAAAGAAACAAATATCTTAAAAATCTATACCCCTATTACGTTTCGGTGGAAAGTCCGCCACCATTACCAAGATATACTTAAATAAGAATAGAAAAAAAATTGTGGAAAATTATAAGTTGCCTAGCCACGGACCCCCCATAAACCCGGCCCCTAAATTGTACCACCTTCAGCGCCTTCTCGTTGGGCATGTTCCTCGGGAATTAAGGTGCAAATATTAAAAGGGGGACAAAATAATAATATAATGTGGCATAATAAAATATTATTCTATTTTAAAACTTTTTGTAGATATTAAAACGAAAAGCTAATTTAAATATCCCGCCTATGACTTTACAGACTTGCCGTCGGCAATATTTTCATAATTGAAAGAAAAAAAAACCCTTAAATAAAGGCGAAAAGTAAATGAGCCTTTGAAATTAAAAGTCATTAAAGGAATTTCCTATTATGAAATTTCTCAATCAAGTTAATTAGTAATCTGTTAATTAATTAAATCCATCAGGGTATAATAAATAGCAACGGGCCCACTTCGTTTGCAGAACATTTCCCTATATATCGTTAATTAGAAACGCCGTTTGTAATTAGTGAAGCCGGGCGTCAACGTTTTTTGCAAATATCCGCCGCTTCATAAAACGACCGGCCACAAGGGAGGAGAAATTAAAAGGGATTTTAATTGATTTTAGAGGTTGTATGTAATTTAAAGGGGTTTTTAAATTAAATATTTTTATTAGATATTGAATTTATACAGGGTGATTTCAAATTTATCTCTAAAAATTAAAAAAAATTTTAGAATGCTACTGGAACAACGATATGGGATCATCCACACCACACTTTGGACTAGAACCTGCCCTTGGAGGTCGAAACCACAGCACGAGGACAAACTAGGAAATGGATCCGAAACCAATACGAAAATTGGTCGAGCATTAGAGAATAAAAAATGGAAATTGGAAAAAACCCCGGGAAATATAATTACAAACTTCTACCATATCAAAAATTATAAAAATTTTGTTAAAATTTTAGTAGGGATAATTTAGACAAATCAAAAGCCCATTTCTAGTCGGTCAGGGTTGTTCTGGTTAGCAAAACGGTTTTTTATTTTGTTCAATTAATATCAGACCAAAGATAAACACTACATAGGTGGTTCATTTAAATGGGGCGCCTGAATCAGTTGGAGATATCAATGCTTCCGTAAATGCGAATAAAATTAAGTCGGTAACCTCCCCAGCGAAACGAGGTACGAAACCATGTGCGACGTTGCCAATGTCTTCGCGTACCTTATTGGAATACGAAGTAGCGAAAGCGAGCGGCTAAACGGTTTGTATTTTCGTCGCGTTTCATCACGCCAATAGTGGTGCCGGCAACACTGTTTAACTTTCGTTCAAGGATTGAAATGCATAGGCGAAAATTTCTCGGGACATCGGCTCGCGTTAGCCAAACCATTAGGGTATCAAAATATAGCATTGAATGATTTATCTTATCCGTAGTAGTATTATCTTTGTAGACCAAAAATGGAAACGTAAAAAAGACCCAAGAATTGCTTTTTACAATTATTTTTAAAAAAGCCACTTTTTAAAAACGCGCCGAGTCTTATAATAAAGCCTGTTTCAGGTAACATTGTCAAGAACTCGTGATCACGGGGTGTCCAGACGCGAGTTAAACTGTTCTATTCTTAAACAAAACAATCAATCACATGTCCTCGAGGCTGGGTGATAACATGGTGGAACGGATATTTTATTTTATTTTTTTTGGTCCAATACTGTACCCATTTTATTCAAACTTTTATAAAAGAAAATTTAAACACTATTGTTTTTAAAAAGTGAACTCTATGTGGGTGTTATATACCTAGCAGCTCATCTTTTTATTTTATTATTCATTTAAACAATAATATTAATGATTCTTGAGACAAATTCGTTTAAAATGAGTTGACAAAATTTTAATCATATTTTTAAATCATTTTTTTAAATAATTTATTTAGTTAAAAAAATCTTTTTTATGCTATCCACTTTTTTTAGGCTTCGCCTTTCTTATTAAAACTATTGTTTTACTTTTTTATTTACTACAAATATTTCTGTGAGTGGAAAGGCAGGACATTGATTTTTCTATGTTCTATGTTGTATTATTTGTATTATTTGACTGTAAGCCTAAAAAGTGATAGCCTAATAAAAGAAATGTTTAAAATTTAACCTAAATGAACATATTTTTTTATATTAAAAATATATTAAAATTTTGTCAACATCATTTTGAACAAGACAGTCTCCATAAATCATTAATATTATTATTTAAATTAATAATAAAATATTTAAACATGACTATCACATAGCAGCATGGGAGATCGAGAAATGTTTGAGTCTTGCCGGTATATAACGCTCGATAGGGAAGGCACTTTTTCTATAATTTATGTATTAACCAGGTTTAAATGCCAAAACGTAATTTTCTCATTGCGTGCCACCATTTATAGATAACCATTACCCCAGATATTTTCTCCCCCAATATCGCCCAGGAAAATTTCAAAAGAACCTTTATTGTATTGTGAAACCAAGTCATACAAATGGCACAGGTGGTCAGCGTCACCACAGTCATTGGTGCCAGCGTTGCCCAACTTCGCTGATCTGAGTTGATGCGGTACTTAACCCACATGTGTTAAGTGATCCGGTTTGTGATTTAAAGACATTTTAAATGTTTTTTTTTAAAATTTTTTTAGTAACCCCCGATTTACCACACTGTCTTCTACTTAAAAAGGTTTTTTTATTCTTTTTATGAAAATATCGCCGCTAGCGTGCGGCCGAAGAAGACGATATAAATTAGAAGGGGACGGAGATGGAAAAGTTAAATTTTCTAATTAAAGGTTTAAACCTCAATTAGTTTTTCTTACTGGCAAATAATGAATACTTCAAAGGGCGGTCGAATTAATAAGGCTTATTTGGATTATTTATTTATTTATTTATGGAAAACTGGGTAATAATTTAATTGGAAAAAAATGTTAAAATATTAAGCTGCTTTTTATAAATAGCCATTTTTCGTGCTTATGGCGTTTTAAGTAAAAGCTTAGATGGCATTATTTTTTAATTTTTAACAAACGATTAGCAAGTAGATTTAAGTAAAAAATATTTGAATATATTTTTATATAATATATTTTTATTAGAAACAAAGTAACTTTTAAAAAGCGTGAAACCTTTTAATGATT
>JAHBCN010026508.1:0-10566 GCA_019359885.1 Listronotus oregonensis | reverse complement strand
TTCAACCAGTTTTTTGCGTGGCTAAACCCCCAATTTTTCCCCCCCCCTTTTTGGGCCCCTTGAGCCATTTTTTTTTTAATCTTCTGCTATTTTTTCCCCAGGTTTTTGAATCGGGTTAAATAAAAAAAATTTTTCCTCCTGGACATAAAGTGTGGTACCGAAGAAGTGAGGAGATTTTAAATCATCCAGCTTCCTTCGTCTAGTGAAGGGTATTACCATTTTTGCCAGGATTAACAGTAAGGTTTTCCTTGTTGCACCATCCCTCCACAATTCTCAGTGCCCTTTGCATAAGCTCCAGGTTTTTGCCCCCCCAAAAGGTATAGTGATGTCCCCTTTCCCGGGGGGTTGAAGCCATTATTTTTCCCAGTTCCACCGGGGGTTCGTCAACAACCATACCCCACAGTAGTGGGGATGAACCCCCCCCTTGGGCATCCTTTGACCACGGGCCCCCCCATTGTTTCGCTGAATAACGTTGCTTGCGCTCGTCTCCCAAAGCCTGTTTTTATCCACCTACAAATGGTGTCGTTAACATTATGTCTAAAAAAAAGGCCCGGCCTTGAGTTGAAGGAGATAAAAAAAGTTACTCCAAAAAAAGTTTTGCTACTTCTTGGGAGTAAGATTGGAATAAAAACATTTAACAAATTTTATCGCGGTATTCAAAAATTAAAAAACTTTAAATGGTTCAAGAGTAAAGTGGATTTATTTAAAAGATTTTGGAAATAAGTTACTAGGAAAAGTTTTTTTAAAAGAAAAAGTTTTTTTCCCCCTAATATCAATTTCAAAAAAAACCCCATTTTTGAATGAAAATTTTTAAATAATTAACTTTCCAAATTAACAACTTATTATTGTATAGTAGGCGTTGATAGTGCCCAAACTTTTTTTTTTTTAAATAATTCATTAGCCCGTATCGTAAAATTTTAAATGCTTTTTAAAAAAAAAAAATTAAAAAAAATTTTGATATTAAAATTTTAAATTGAAAAATTAAAATTAATTTAATCACAAATAAATAAATGTAGGCCGTTTTTTTTAAAAAATTTGGGTTTTAAAAAACCCTTTTAATTTGGAACAACTTTTCCTTGTAACTTATTTTCATATCTTCTCAAATAAATGCACTTTACTCCTTACCATATTAAGTTTTTCCTTTTCACCGCGTATAAAATATGTTAAATGTTTCTTTTCCCCAAACTTATTCAAAAAAGTAGCAAAATTTTTATCAAGGTAGTGAATAAAATGTTCCCAAGTGTATCAGTCTTGTTTTTAAAAGGGCCCATATTAAACCCTCTTACTAAGTTTTAAGCTAAAATTTAACCGTTTTAGTAAAACTGTTATGTTTTGAAAAAAAAGATTCTTTTTTCCATTTTTAACCCGCCCAAAAGCGGGGGAATTTAAATTTTTTTTCCAAAAGGGGGTTTTTGGGGTTGGCGATATAAATGAAAAATCCCTTTTTTTTTTAGTTTTATTTTTTTATTCAGTTGGCGGAGGGAAAAAGATCGTTTTAAATTCGGATCTCGTATTATTAGTTGGCTAATTTACCCATTATATCCCCTTTTTAATTTTTTGGAAAGAACTTGGGGAAAAATTTTTGACAATATTTAATCATTAATTGTGTGTTTTGTCAAAATCGCTTTTATGTGCGTTTACGTTAAATTACAAGAAACCTCCGGGTTTTTTTTAAAAAAATAAAAATTAAACTACATAAATCCCCCTTACCTACTTTTTTCCCCTTACTAAATATTATTATTATTATCGCGATTAAAAGCAATCTATACACTTTATAATATTTGTACTCTAATAACCAAGTGTATACATAACGATATATTCTGGTGTGTTTTGATAATAACTTACCCCTTTCCCCCTTTAAAATTTTCAGTGCAAATTTTTTTCTGGAAAAAATATATAAAAAAAGAGGTTGTGTTACCCTTAAGGGGTTATATTTAACATGTGTTATGCCAAAAAAGGGTTTTTCTTTTCCCGGATTAGCCCCAATTTTTTTCTCTTTATACAAAAACCCTTTTTTAAATATTAATACTATTTATTTTTAAACCCCCTTAAAAAATGATTTTTTTTTTATTTTTTTTTCACTTTTTTAAAAAAAATTTGGAAAAAATACTAGATAAAGAAACCCCTTTATTAAAAAATTTTTAAAAAAATTTTAAAAAAAAGTTTCATTTATTTATTGTTATTTTTTTTTGTAAAAATTTTTTTAAAAAAAAAATATTATGGATTGTGTATAGTATCTGCGTGCTTTTAAAAAAAATCCTCATAACTTTTGAACGGGACACGATATTGGTTGGGAAAAAAAATTTAAAGGGATAACAGTGTACCCCTCAAAACTACTTTTTGGGGATAAAAATTATTGTGGATACGTAGCCTTGTGCCAAGAGGACATTATCAGCTTTTTTTTTAAATGAAAAGGGGTTCATTGGTTTTTTCTACTTAATACCCTTTTTTTGAAATTGGCAAACGTTTAAAAATTTCCCCAATATTTTACAAATAAATAATAAATAATTAATTGCAACCAAATTTTTGCCTCCTTTACTAAATTCAAAAAACAACTTTATCGTGCTAAAAAATGTAAAAAAAATATATTGTTTTAACTTTTTTTTTTGAAAAAATTTTTTTAAAAAATACCCTAATTATTTTGGGAAAAATTAATACCATCTTAATGTAAAAATTGTCATTAACCATATTAGTTTTTGGAAAAGTTACAATTTGTTTGAATAGCTGTTTAAGTCTTTTTAAAAATTTTGCCTTGTCTACTACGGAAAAAAAAACCCCAATTTTAATTTATGCTGGCTGGGCGTAACTACCACGAAGCAGAAAGATTATTAAATAGCAATTTCCTGATAATCAAATATCTCAAACTTTTTTAAAAGGGGAATTTTAGTCAGTAAGTTTTAAAGGACAAGTTGCGTAAAAAAAAAAAGATAAAAAAGAAAATTTTTTTTAGAAAAAAAAATTAAAAAATTAAAAAATCAGTTATTAAAAAATCCACAAAAAAGTAACGACAACGGATTGGGGGGGGTATAAGATCACTATGAAAAAATATTTTAAAAAAAAAAACTTTACCCATATAATTTACTAACGTTGCATCAACTAACGGAAGATGATCGTGGCAAAAAGACTGCAGTTTCGTAAGGTCTTCGAACTCGAAATCGACAAACCGGGTTACGTTAACTTTTTTTGTTTTCTTTTATGAAACGGTAGATTAGCAAATTGTGCGTTATTGATCGTAAAAAAAATTTCCACTTTTTTTAAAAAGTCACCTTAAACTCCAGAAAAGGTTAACTTATGGGCGGTTTTTTTGGGGGGGATCATATTAGGGCCCCCAATATTTAGGGAAAAAATTAAAACCCGGGAAAAACGGTATATAGATTCTTTGAAAATCGTATCCCCCCCTTGATTTAAGAACAAGTTTATGCAAACTCAAAGGAATTTAACATAAATGTTACAATTTAACAAGATGGTCCCCCCTTCCCTACTACAGACCTCTCCGAGAATGGCTTGACGAAAATTATTGCCCCCGGACGTTGGATAGGAGGGGGCCCCCCCTTGGAATAGCTGGCTAAATCACCTTATATTTTTTTTGGGTGAAGAACTTAAGGTATTAACCTAGACAATTTTTTTTATTACTAATTGCGAGTTTTGTAAAAAATATGCTTTAATTTTTTTTTTTTATAACTAAAGCCTGTAGACTTTTAAAAAAAAAAATGAATGTAAGATTAAGGTCATTCGTTATTTTAAATAGAAATTTTGTAAAAAAAAAAAATTCATTTATGATTATGCTTTGTAAAAAACATACCTAAAATTTGTTTGCATTTTTTTTAAATCAAAAATTTTTCACTAAATATGGATTTTAGAATTTACCAACACGTAAAAATTTTTTAAAAAAAAGGGCAATACTTTTTTTTGCCCTTAACATACTTTTAAAAAAAAAAAAACCCCAAAAAAAAGTTATTTGAAAAGTAATTTAAAATATTATACAGAATTTTTCCCCCACACCTCTTCAAATTTTTTTTTTTTTTTTTAAAAACAATAACTGTAACAGTTAAATGATAACAAGTTATACTTTCAAACCCCAAACCAATCTCTTTAGTCGTTTAAAAATCAAAAAATATCTCAATAAAAGGGGGGGATTTTAGCAGTTTCAACAACAGCACGTCATGTTAACACAGTAAAAATAAACTTTATCTCACCTGTCATGTACATGCAGTATCCCTTTTTTTGGGGTTGTCTAGTTGTTTTGGATGTTTATGCGTATATTACAATTTCGGCTTTATTATGGTAACGCCGATATTAAAAAAATTAATGGTTATTTTAAAAAAAAAATTTCACAATTTTTTTTTTTTAAAATGTATCTAAAAAGTTTATGTAAATTTAATTTGACAAGAGATCTTATTATACAATACATAAAAGAATTAAGTTAAAAAGCAAAACAAAAAAAAAAGGAACTGATATAAAAAAACCCCCCTTTTGAACACATTATTTTGTTCTAGTCTAAGTCTTATATATTTTTTTTTCTTTTTTTATAAATCTTTGCTAATTAATATAATTTATATACCAAAAAAAACCCCGACATTTACCTTTTTTTTTTTTTAATTTTTATAAATGCAACAAGATTAGGGGAAAAAGGGAAAGGGTTTTTTTTTTTTTGGTACACCATTTTTATTTTGTGATAAAGCTATTTAAATGCCGGCTATTTTTTCGTGTTACATTGTTTTTTTTTTCTTTTATGGTACGGTTTAACTGCACAACCTATTTTGATTTTTTTTTTTACTTTTTTTCTAGAAAAAACATTTTATGTTTTTTCCTTATAGGGTATAGTAAATTTACAATAAATTTTAGGTTTATGATATTTCCCCGGGCAATTATTTTTTACTAAGTCTAATTGTGTTAAAAATATAACCTTTAATTGTTATCTTTTCAAGGGTTTTTGGGGTACGATTCTGTATTTTTTTTTTAAGTTTAAAAAAAAGACAAGAGAACCTCCCTGTAGCTAAAATGTACTTTATAATATAAACATAGTCTCCCCCCCTTTCATTTTTGCAAAAAGGGGGAAATTAAAAGGGAAAAATTTTTTTCTTTTAATTTTTAAAAAAAAAAAAATTACAAATATACCAAGTTTACAAAACTTTATTGACCGGTTTTTTAACCCCCAAAAAAGTAAATCTAAAAAAATTTAAAATGTTTTTTTAAAAAATTTTTTAAAAATAGATTATCTGCCCAAAAAAGGGAATTACGCTAAAATTTAAACTAATGTCTCATTTTGTTTGTGGCTTTACCCCCCAAAAATTTTCCAAATCAATTGCTCTTTGATAAAAAAATTATTTTCATACAAGTACAAACAAAATAAACAAACCATTAAAAAAAAAAAACAGTTAAAATTAAAAACCATGAAAAAAATTTAAATAGCTTAAACAATGAATAAAAGCTATGGGATCTAAAAAAACCCAAAAAAATTGGAAAGCCGTTTTTTAAATTTTAATTTTTTTTTAAACAAAAATTAATTTGTAAATATTTTTTTTTAAATTTAAAAATTTTTTTATTTAACTCTACCAAATCGGAAAAACATTATAATACCTAAAAATACCCCCGTTTTTGTAAAAAATTAAATTTTTAAATTTTAAAAAAATTCACTTTTTTTAATTAATTTAAAAAGTACCGTTAAAAAACCCCAAAATTTAAAAAAAACAACATATTTATTTTTCCCCGGGGCGTAAAATAATTGTAAATTTTGTTCAACCTCAGTTCATACATATTTATTTATAACAATTTAATTTATATTATTCTGTATATTTCAAAAATATATATCTTTTCTAACACAAAGTTAACAAAAATCAATTATTTGAAATTTAAAAATAAATAATTTACACTATATTTTTTTTTTTGTTTTTCATTGAAAATAAACCCCTTTTTTTTATTAAAAACTACAAATTTCCCCAAGTAAATACGCCATGTTATTTAAAATATATTATTGAAATTATAAAAATTGTAAAAAAATTATACTACTTACAATAAAATTAATTTTATGATATAAATAACAAATTTTTGTCTATTTTTAAAACTTTTAAAGATATAATTAATATCATAGAGTTCCATAATACTATGTATACGCATAGGGGGTTAAAAAAAGCGCTATAGTTTTTTTTTTTAAAAAACTAGCATCATTTCACTCTTAAAGTTTAACAAATTTAAAAATGTATCCTTATATAAGGGGGGTTTTTTGGGGGTTAAATTTCCTATTTGGTTAAAAAAACCTCAATTCTACAATTCTAAAATATAGTACTTAGGGTGCTACAGGCGGGTTTTAAAAAAAAAAATAAATTTTAAAAATACTGGGGGGTATTTAAACAAAAAATTTTTGGTATTTCCACATTGCACTATAAAGATAAAAAAAAAAAATTTTCTTTTTTTTCCAAAAAAACCAAAAAAATATTTACCCCCCGGGAAAAAGGGCATAATGTATAACTAACTTATTTTCCCCGGGGGGTTTTTTTCAGCCCTCATAAATTAAAAAAAAAAATTTTAAAAAATCCTTATTAAAATATCAGAAAACCTGCAAAAAAGTAAGACAATTTAAAAAAAATTTGCTTTTTTTTTAAAAAATGTAATAAAAATAAATTTTTTTCAGTCTGATTTAATAAAAGCTCCTACAAGGTCTTAAAATATAGAATATCAATTTTTTAATTTTTTTAAATTTGGGGAAAATGTTTTTTAAAGTCCAATTGTTAAATTTTTTTAATTTAATTGTCGAAATTTTTTAAAAAAAAAAAAATTTTTTTTACTAGCTAGAATTTTAAACCTTTTTATACTCCAAAGGTATATAACACACTTCCTCGGTATATTATACGGGGGTTTTTAAAAAAAAGATGCTCACGATTTTAATGGGGGGTACTGGAGCTCAAAACAAGTCGAAAAAACCAAAAAAATATGGGTCAAAAAAAATTTTTTTTTTTAAAAAAAGGCCTTTTAAAAAAATTTAAAAAAATTGGGAACACCACGCCGAGTCGAACGACATCGTTTTTTTTGGGGTTTTAAAATATTTACACTTTTTTTTTAAAAAAAAGTTTATTTACATACAAATAATAAAAAAAATTTTTTTTTTTTCAATTTATTTTTTTTTTTTTAATTTGGAATTAAATTTAAGTAAAAAACGATTAATGATTGTTTTTTGGTTTTTTTTTTTAATTAAAAAAAAAATTTTTACTTTTAATATTCATTTTTAACACCGTTATTATGCTTTAGAACAGCACATTTTTTCTTAAAGAATAAGATTTTTTGGTTCACTAAGTTTGTCTTGAATTTAAAACATATCGGGGGATTTTTTTTCCCCCTTTTAAAAAAAAAAAAAAAATATCCGGGGCCGGGGCCCCGGGGGGCACAATAAATGACTAAAATTTTCACACAAAGGTTTTAGGTAGCTCGGGGTTTTTAATTGTTTTTTTTTTTAATTTTTTTAAAAAGGGGAAAAAAAATTTTAAAAAAAAATTTTTTTTTTTTGACTGAAACCTTTAAACTTTTTAGTTCCAAATAAGGTAAACTGGGGGAAAAGGGTTTTAAAAAAAAGTTTTCAGTCATTAAGGTTTTCAGAAATAACTGCTTTCAAAATTTCTTAAGTTTGACATCGTTTAGACAAAAAAAATTTTTTAAGTCTTGACACATATGTCAATAAACTTTTCGACTTGTTTTGACTTTAATATCGCCTATTAAAATCGTAAGCATCATACTTTTTGCCCCCCCTGTTTTAAAAAACCAAAAAAATAATATGCAGGGAAAAAAACAAAGTTTAAAAACATTTATTTTTTGTTTAATTTTTTTAAATTACCTTCTGGAACTGCACTGGACGTCAATAAAAAAAATTTAAAAAGCCGCTCCCGTACCATCCCCAAAAAAATTCCCTTGGTGGGGTCACCTCCAAAAAAAAAAATATTTTCTTGGATCCAGTGCAACGCAATATTTGGTCCAATTTTTTAATTTGCTGGTTTTTTTTTAAGGGATCAGTGTTGGCATTCAAAAACCCTAAAAAAAAAAAATATATAAAAAACTATTTTTTTTTTTTGTTTAGAAAATTTGGGGTTTTTTTTTTTTTTTCTACTATAAACTTTTTTTTAGGGACAATTTTAAAATTTAACATTAAATTAGAGCTGGTTATTTTTTTATATGTAACGTTGTAAAAGCATACTTTTTTAAGACAGAAAAAACGCATCTTCAAAAAAAATATATGTTGTATTTTCTTAACACCACTCTATGCCCTTTGGGGGGAAAAAAAAATTTTTTTAATTTTAAAAAAATTTTAAAAAAAAACACGTTGAACGCCCCAGGTAAATTATCAAATACCAAATGAAAAATGAATGTCATGCATTAATTTTTAAATTTTTAAAAAATTATAGTTAATGTACACAGGAACAAAAAACCAAAAACCCCTTTTTCCCCCCCTTTTTTAAAAACTAGATGAATCCCTGGAAAGAAGAAGGGGTTTTTTTCCCCGCTTTACTTTCTTCAAAGAGGTCATCGGTAAAAAAAGGTCATGTAAATATAACCGAGCAGCAGGGGGTTTTGCTAAAGCAAATCATTATGCTACATCTACCGACTACGCAATAAAAAACTAAATCTATCGTTTTTAAATTTTCTTTTTAATCAAATTAAAAATACAAAGCCCCGATTAGGTAGGCTTAAGTGTCATTGGTCCCTTTTTTAAAATTTAAAAAAATTTTTAAAAAAAATGAAGGGCTTTACGGCCATCCAAATCAGCTTTACATGTTTCATCCTAGTTTTAAAACAGTTCATACCTTTTTTGGGCTAATCAGACATTCTCTGACAATAAAACAGCAACCCTAAGTCCAACCTTTATCGTACAAATGTTGAACCTTAAGGCACTAGCTCCAGTTTTAAAAAATTTTAAAAAACCGTTACGGCATTCAAAAAAAGTCAAAATTTTTTAAAGTTCGAATAAATATTATCAATATTAGGTAAGTGAGGCAAAGCAAAAAAAAAAAACAAGTGCTTTAGCAAAGAAGCAATAATTTTCCCAAAAAAAAATATAAGTCCGGAGACTATTAAGGTTTAAATTAAAAAAAGGTGTTTTTAGGTACACTAAAAAGGTATCTTTATACAATGGGATCGCTTTGGTTTCCGGGGGAAAAAGAGACTAAGTGTTTTAGTTCTATTGACTTCTTTGAACTAGTAGATCGCCAAAAAAGTGAAAAAAAAAACCCTAAAAAAAAAAAATACTTATCTACGATACCTACATATTTTTAAAAAGGATAATTTTAGGCCCCCTAATTTAAATAATACATGGTAACCTTTACTAAATAATAAAGTAATTTTAATAACCAAAATTAATTTAAAAAAGCATACCACATTTTTTTTTTTTTAAAAAATAAAATACCAGTCCAACAGATTAAATTCTATTATGCCCTTAAAAATTCTAAAAAACGATCTCAAAATCTAAATAATTTTTTTTAAAAATTTAAAATTTCTTATTTAATTTTAGTTGGTTTTTTAATTTTTTTTTTGGGTTTTGTGGGTTTTTTTTTTGTTTCAGGTAATTTTTAGTTTAAAAAAGGGGGGAAAAGGAATGAGCACACTAAGTCTGTATCCCCCCACGAGGAAGGAAGCGGCCCCTTGTATAAAGTTCCTTTTTAGCCTTACCTAAGAAGGACTTTTTTTAAAGGTATTCTTCACAATAATATAAAAATATCCATAATTATTAAGTAATAAATTTTATAAATTAAATAGAAAAAATGAAATGTCTTTCTAAAGGGAAGAACGATCCCCCTTGGACATTCATTTCCCGACATTGTTGCTTTTTAAATACGAATCCTATATACAAGGAAAGCCTTTACATTGCTTTAAAAAATTTTTTAAAAAAAAAAAAAATTTAGAAAATTTTCATTAAATGCGTTTTTTTTTTCTTATAATCTCATTCTTTAACAAAACGGGGTTTGTTTAATAACCGCTGCTAAGATAACAGTTTTAAATTTTTTAAAAATTTTTATTAAAACCGGGTGGGTAACAAACGTTTTTTAAAAAAAAAAAATTAATTTTTAACAATATTTTTAAAGTTTTTCCTTTTTTATTCTATAGAGGTAAAAGAAAATTATTTTTTTTTAAAATTTTTTAAAACGACAATCTACTTTTTTTTTCTTTTTAAATTTTATGGTTTTTTAGTATTCCATAAAAAAAAAAAAAGTTTTCCCCGATTTTGATATGTGTGTTTTTAAAAAATATTAACACTAAAACAAAATGATTTTTTAAAAACTCATAAAAAATTTTTTTAATTCAATAAAAAATTTTTTTTCGAAAAAATTTTTAAAAACGCGAAGGGCGCAAAAGTCATTAAATTTTATTTGGGGGATATAATCACTTTTTAAATTTTTTTTTACCGCTACATATTTTTATCCAAAATTTCATTTTTTTTTTAGCTTTTACAAAATAATAAAATTTATCCCCAAAATTTTTTCCCCAGTTTTTTTAAGAAATTTAATATTGATTTGGGGTATGTTTATTTTCTCAAGGCTCATTTTTTCAGAGGACTTGTGCGGACAGGAAATGTAGTGCACGGTT
>JAHBCN010026507.1:0-10616 GCA_019359885.1 Listronotus oregonensis | reverse complement strand
CTGACCTTCAATTAATGGAGTTTGACAGTAGACTATATAAAAAAAATATAAATTTACAACTAGTCAAGTAATTTAAATTTTAAAAAAAAAAATTAATATGATTAATTTGAAAATTGTGTGTGTTTTTTTTAGAGAAAATTTTTACTGATAAAGCTTTCCAGGAGATTCTTCAAACGATCTTTTTAAAAAAAAAAAATTAAATTTTCATGTTCTTGTTGGGCAGTGAAGTAGACATAGACGCAGAGCAGCCTTTTTTCAAGATATGCCTAGTTCCTGAAAGATACCACAACAAATGTATGGAAAAAAAAATTGGGGAAAGATTGGTGTTGCCAACATGTTTTTCCAATTTTAATTTTGTTTAAATAAACTGCAATTGTAACATTTTACTTTAAACACAAAAATACTATTTTCCTTTTTTTTCCCGGTCAAATTTATTTGCCGTGATCCGTTCCCGGGGTATAACCTCTTTTTTTTCGGGCCGACTCATATTCAGCCGGAAACATTCTTTTAGATATGACGTCACAAATGACGTAATCCATTAAATTAACGGTCGAATATATTCAGCCGTTAACGGCCGACTAGCCACAGCGCCACAGCATAAAATTTAGTTAAAAAAGAAACATCCTATGTGTTTTCAACTAAGACAAATTAAGGGGGGTTTTCCCCCCTCCGACTTAAAAATAAAATTAAAGATTATAATAATTTCTGATAGTAAAAGTACCAATTAACAAATTGGTTGTATACTTCTTTCACAATTTGTATTAGCACAATGACGTCATGACTTTAAAACAGGGTTGTCGTAGCTAATTCATATAAATTCAATGATTTAATTTTTAATTAAAGAAATATTGATGCAAGTACGTTTCAAAGCGTTTTTTAGAGCACGTTCAGAATTGTTTTCTAAAAAATTTTTTTAATTCATCATGATCCGATTGCACCAATAAAATTTTAATTTTCTTAAGGTAAAGCTAAGCTTAAATAAAAATTTTCGATTAGACCAGCGTTATCGGTGGATTCAAGATTCGCTTTATCTCAGCCAAAAATATCTACACTTAACGTTATTCTTGTCTCAATTTTGTTTTTTTTTTGTGTTTCTATGATGAAAGACCATCGAAATCCCCGTTTTTAGAAAATGGGTTTTTAGTCGGCATAATGGAACAAGTAATTATCAGAATACATTTTTAGAAAGATTTCATTTTTCAGCCAACAGTGTTAAGCCTTATAGAAACCGAAAGAAATACCTGGAATAAAATAATATAAAAATTTTCAGTTAATACCTGGAATATAGCACGTATATAACGATTTCATTTTTTAAACCTTTTTCGATTTTGGGGTAAAAAAGACGGTCTATAAATTGGTTTATTTTATATAATATTCTTGTACCGTGCTATCTTATACCTTGCGAAAGAAACGTTTCCTTTTCGCATTTCTTCTTTTTTGGTAATTTTATTTGTTGTTTACGTTCTTTTTTATTTCTTTAATCAAATTATTTATAGGAGTATTAAAAAAGGTTTAACTGTATTTTTGAATACTAAAGAAGCAGAAAATACCAAGCCCTAACTTATAATATGCGGTGGTGCCAGCATTATCACTTACTAAGTTTAACTAAGTTAACCCCGAACAAAAGTCAACGGCTTTACTTTTAAGTCGACTTAAAAAGTCAGGTTTATTCATAAAATAGTGCAATTAGGCTCAGAAGTTCATTTAGGAGAGCCAAAAAAATCCCCAAAATAATTAAACGCGTTCAAAGTGGTTTTATACATCTTGTTTAAAAAAAATGTATTTCCTTTTCTCAATTTTTCGTTATTTCATAAAATATCGTATAATAATTTAATATGTTTTTGGGTTTTTTTTCATAAATACAAAAAGCAACCCAAAACCCCATACGTTTGGCTTTTTAAAAAGCAATAAATAATACACATAATTAGGGGAAAAAAAAGATAATAAACAATTTTTTAAAAAAAAAACTCCCAGCGAAACACAAATGAACAAAAATCAAGAATGAATGATGTGAAAATTCGAAACACTTTCATCATCGCTACTAAATTCTGATGAATCTGGGTCGTTTACATTTATAATAACAGGAAGAATATCTGAAGGTCCAAATAGCGATCTTTTCCCCCAGGCTGTTGAATAAGATTATTCGTATGGCGGCAGTAATGGGTCCATTTGTGGGGGTTACCTATGGGAAAAAAAAAAAACAAAAAAGGAAAGACAATATGGTTAATTTAAAAACATTTTTTTCGAGTGCTTCATTCCATAAGCAAAACCGCATTGGCAGTAACTGGATTATGAACATATTTTGAACATGTCCTCTTGCACCCGACCATCCATTTCTATGGGATTAAACTGGCAATGATAAGGTGGAAGCCTCAGTACTGGTCCCCATATGCTAGTTCGTCAAGTCTAAAGAAGCAAAAAGCATATTTTTTTAGTAATATATTCAAAAAAAAATATAAGTTACTGCAAATATTTTTTTCTGGTAAAGACTTTTAACTATATTCCATAAATCTATTTTCATGGCTGTATCAGGATACTCTATATTTCTATCTTGTAACCATCTCAGAAGTAGTTGCTTAGACCAACTTGATTTGGAATCTTTTTAATAACCTCAGTGGTAGGATGCGTTATCCATCACTATGGGGATGGCTCTTCTAAATTTGGGAGAATTGTTCTTGAAACCTTTTTGAAATTTTCAGCGTTCATGGCGTCATGGTAATCACCGGATTTGGAACCAGATTTAAAAAAAAGGCCATTAAAAAAAAAACCCGTCTCTGATCCAGCATGCAAAATAATATTCTGACGCCTTCTGAACTTTTCTTCTTGACAGTTTTAATTGAGCCATCTTGCCAACTATTTCAAACGCTCCTTTGCTATTATAACAAAAATATGTATATTTTAAATTTTGTAAATTTTTTAATAAAACTTTTCTACAAACCTGTATATCCACGTTTCGTCCAAAAAAACAGGTTTTAAAGCAATACTGGTGGTAAAATTATCCATGTATGACCTTAAAAATCGAACTTTTTTTTTTAATGACATATGGCTGTTCTATTAAATATGTTCTTTTGGGGTATAGAATTTTTTTTCCATTTAAACTGCAGTGCTTTTAATCCTCTCATAGGGAGGCTTTTGAAATTTCCACACCATCAAAATTCTGCAAATTTGTTTCGAGTGAAACTAATGTAACATTTCCCCTGTAAAAATATTATACATTTTTAAATTTATTTAATAAAAAAAAGTTTATTTTAAAAACCTGCAGCAAACATTGCAAATTCTATTTCTAATGATGTGCTCATGAATCTTAAAGGGGGGTCCACGAGAGCATTGAATTGCAGTTGTTGTGGCTCTTTATAATCCTTATTGTTTTGATCCCATGCGAACTTATCTTTTTAAGGTGGTAATTCCCTCCCAGGGCATCAAAATACTCTCTACAGCATGCAAAAAATATAGTCATAAATTACATTTTTATGTATTCCAATAAAAACCACAAGAATAAACAAATCTACTTACCTCTAAAACTGCAGTAAGTGGTAACAGGTTAATTCCCCCATCTCTCTCCTTTGTGAAATAGTCAAAAGGTTTAAAATCATATTTTGTTCACCCCTTTTAATACCGTCGAGGCATTTTACACAATAAAAATAGGAAAATGAAAATAAAACTGACGTTACTTTTGACAAAAAATTTTTTTTCAAGTTTGAAAAATGACATAATTTCATAACCCATATTTTAGGATATTATTTTTGTAGCTTTAAAAAACAGCTGTTGAACGGGGGCCATTTTGATTTTAAAACGACCCCTTTTGACGTCATTAATTTGTTTCAGTCTGTTTTTTTCCTTTTTTAAATTTTTAAAAAAGGAAGGCAATTGATGACAAATACAAACCCTCGTGAAACGAAGTATATTCAGAATACCATCTAGAGCTGGGGTGGGCAACTGGTCGATCGCGACGTTATCAGTCGATTGGAAGGAAAAAATATAAATACGTAAAAAAAACTGTACTGAAATATGTTGTTTCATTTAAGATTTAATAGGTATGTAACTGGAGGAAAAGGGGTGGTCGGTGAATAGTAGATCTTGGGTCTAATCAATTGGGGAGCCCTGAGTGTTTTATTTAAAAAACATTTCAAGTTAATTCCGTTAACCAAAAGCAGGATAAAATACGATCGCCGTTTGTTTGATAAATAATTGAATCCCAAAATTTCAATTTTAAAGGGGTATTATTAAAAATACAGTTGGTCATTAATATTATTATTATATTCCTAGAGGCTTTTTTGGTTAAGTTTTTTTTTCTAACTGGTTGATCGCCCCACGTGGTTTCCCACAGTAGGGTTTTAAAAAAGGACTTCGGCAATAGTCGTTAAAATTTCCAAGAATACACTTACGTGACACTGCGGGGAAAACCCAAGATATTGTTAAGTTGGCTCTTTGAGCATGCCTACAGATGCAGCCTTGGCGTGATTGCACGCAGAACGAGAGAGAAAGGTTGTAGACTTATTGCGCCAAGGCTTCGTCTAGTAGCATGGATACTAAAGATGAGGATCACCATCTCTGTTACAAAAATGGCTCTCAAATTGCAAAAAATTAGGATGGCGTTGGTGTCCCAGGCAGTCAATAATCCGGTCAATTTAGACATGCAAAAGTACAAAAATTCGCATTGAGCTAAAAATTGATAGGCATGTTAGGAATACCATTATATGTGAAATCGGAAAAGTCCCCATCGACCCCATACCTGGAATAAAATTTATTTAAGGTCAAAGGTCACAAAAACAGGTTTTTTCAGCAAAATTTCAAGTTTAATCAAAAAATTCGTAGTTTTTACAAGAATTGTAAAACATAAAATTATCTAAAAAAATGTTTTGACACTTTTTTTCTTAAGCGATACCTGTTTAAACAGTTAAAAAAGTTGTATTTTTTATAATTACATATGTTTCCACGCCACCTGTGAGGTGGTGTACTTACCGCGTTTTTTTTTAATGTGGTTTCCCCGGTGGGCTCACTTCATGATCTATTGTGATCCTGTTTAATTAAAAAATATTGAATAATAAAAAAGCAGTATTAAAAATAATAAAAGCGGTGTATCTTTTAAAAACTGGGTAAATTTATTTGTCAGAAGCATAATCGTCTAATATCTCTGCTTCCTCTTCTTCTTGTTCTTCTTCACATTCATCCAGCCACTGTCCTTCTCCTTCTCCTTCTCCGTTTCCTTCTTCTTCTTGCTGGGTGCAAGTAAATTGCCTTAATAGCAATGCATCACATGTCTCCTCGTTGATATCATTCGAATCTTTTGATGTTGGTGATTCAACATTGGAGCACGACTGGCCGTGATATCTAGTACCTGCTAGAGAACAAAACAATCCAACTTAGTTGCAGTTGCATTTAGCACTATATTAGTCCTTTTACAGTTGCAAGAAATTGTGTTGAGGAGTTTCTCCGGCGCAGGCGGGAGTAAAGTCTGGATTGATTCCAATGTATTGTCGATCAACTTTTAACCCCAGTTTTTTGGGTCTAGTTGATAATCAAGCCACACTTAAACTTAATAATATACCCGAAATAGATGTGGATGAGCAGAAGCAGAGGTTGGAGAAATACATTCTAATTGCACTCGTTTTATACTACGAGTATTTTTAACAAATCATGCGTATCAAAGCTTATCCAAACAGGTAGTTTTTTTAGGAGCCCCGTACATAAAAGGAAGAAAGCCAGTTCCGTTGGTCATAAATTCTTGCGGAGTTAAGTTATTTTTTTCAAAAACTTCAGCGCATTGATTAGCACAAGGATTTCACATATAATGGTGCTTTGAACATTCCTACCATTTTCAAAATTCCAGAAATGGCGGGCCCCGGGTTATCCATTTTTTGAAGGGCTCAATATTTTAAAGCAACCAATTTTAGTAGTCATTTCCAGGATCTTTGATTTTTCTTTGTTTTCATTAAGGGTTATAAAAAGAAAGTCTACCCATTTCTTACTATACATATAATAACAAATAGGTAAACTTTCTTTGGGATGGTTTTTTTTATTTAAAATTTAAAATTTTTATGTTAAATCAAGTTAAATAAACTTCTGTTACTTATCAAAATTTTATAACAACCTTGTTTGATTTACTGAATTTATTCCAGTTAGAGCCACGCACTTTTTTATATATATAATATATATATATATATATATATATATATATATATATATATATATATATATATATATATATATATATATATATATATATATATATATATATATATATATATATATAGATATATATATATATATATATAGAAAATATATATATATATATATATATATATATATATATATATATATATATATATATATATATATATATATATATATATATATATATATATATATATATATATATATATATATATATTTTTATATATATATATATATATATATATATATATATATATATAGATAGATAGATATATATATATATATATATATATATATATATATATATATATATATATATATATATATATATATATATATATATATATATATATATATATTATATATATATATATATATACCGGGTGTTGCTCCGTCAGCGGGACATAGGAACCCCATGTAAATTTTGAAGTGGTCCAATATTGGCCCCCTAATTATTTTGGGAAAATTTTTTTGGGGTTTTTAAAAAGGGAAAAAATTGCCAGTGTCCCTTTTCTTCCAATCCCCAGCTAAGAGATAAATGAAAAAAAGGTTAGAATCTCCTATCTTTTAGCCCCCGTATTATTAGAAGTTTATAATAAAATACCAAAAAAAATTTTTAACCTTTTTTCCCCAAGTTGTCAGATCAAGTAATCATTTTTTTAAAAAATGAACTACTTAAATCAAAAAAAAATCACTATTATAAAAGGTTTTATCGGGGGAAAATTTTTTCGAAGAGTAGGGAAAAGTTTGCAGCCTTTTTCCCCCAAAAGGCCAATCCAAAATAAATCGACAATAGAACGGACGATAAAAAAATTTGAAACTACAGGCACAGTAATCAATAATTGCAAATGTGAAAAAAATCGGCGGGAAAAAAGAGACAAATTGACAAAACGAGGGGGTTTAGACGTGATACTTTGTGTGAGGAGGCCAAGGAAACATTAGAACGAGACAACTGGAGGACATTAGGGAAAAAACCCCCCCCCACAATATCTCAATTTTAAAAGATATAAATACCACGTTTTAAAGTGAAAGACACCAAAATTAAAAAGACGGGACGAAAAAAGACGAAAAATTTTGCTTTGAGATGATGGAGAGGACAAACACTAAAGGGTTTTTTTTCAAAATATTTTTTTTTGACAAATGCACTTTTACATTGAACAACGAACCCAAAATTAAAAAATTTCCGGTACTGGAGTAACAAAAGCAAAATCGATTTGTTGAGACAAGGACTCAATATCCAAAAAAAAAAATAATTTTTGGCGGGAATTTTCGGGCACCATATCCCTTTTTTTCCCTTTACCGAAATTTGAATACGGGTACTTTTTGGGAAATTTTTGAGGAACAAATTTTGCCTGCTTTGAACAACCCCTTTCTCGTGAAAATCAAAATTTGTATCAAATGGATGGTTGCCCAGCACCATACCAGAGCTGTGCACGAAACGAAAAAGCATTTAAAAACAACATCATGGCCCGAATCCGCAATATCTTGGCCAGCCAGGTCTCCGGATTTTTTGCCAAACGATTTTTTTTTATGGGGATATTTAAAAAATAAATACTAATAAAAAAAATGAAAATTTAGACCAGCTAAGGAATGCATTTCCGCTGAATGTGCCAGAATATCGATGTACCAACTACCCAAACTAAGAAATAAGTTTTATAATCGTTGGGTTATTGTCTGGCAGTTAATGGAGGAATATTTGAGCATTTGATTAAATCTGATATTTTCGTCATAAATTGATTTTTAAATGTAGACAAATTTGTTTTATTGTCTTGCGTAACTGTGAGTGCATGTTTTGGGGAATTGCTGTAAACTAAAATGAAATGCGGGTTTTTTTTAAATTCCGAAAAAATTTTCAGTTTTGGAATGACATTATAAATTAATGATCTAAATTGTCACTGATAAATCGATATGGTGTTTTTTTTATTGATTTCTAAATACAGGGTATAATGAGATACTACTTGCAGAAGTATTTAACAGTTTACTCTTTACTGGTTGGTTAAAAAAAGTCAAAAATATATATATATATATATATATATATATATATATATATATATATATATATATATATATATATATATATATATATATATATATATATATATATATATATATATATATATATATATATATATATATTTATATATATATATATATATATATATATATTTTTTTTGGGTGCAACTTATTGTGCTCTTCAATAAATCCCAATAGCATTTTTTCTAAAATAATTAGGGGAGCCAATATTTTTTTACTTAAAATTTACATGGGTTCCCCCTATGTCCCGCTGGGGGGAACCACCCGGTATATAAAACAGTGCTTTCATTTCAAAACAAACCCCCCTAAATATCGTCGATTTAGATATGGGGAAGTTTAATTTGGTTTTAAAAAAATTTTATCGGTCCCCCCCTAACCCATTAAACCCCTCACTTTGATATGTCAAATGGAACCCCCAATAGTGTGACACATCATTGTGCCATGAAATTTGCTATCCAATAGTACAAAAACTTTAAATTGATGGACGTAAAAGCGACTTAGAAAGTAAAAATGTGTTTAAAATTAGTTTATCGTGTTCAAATAATTTATTTTATCAAATGTCAAAATGTGCGCCGTTATTGGCGAGACAATTTTTGTTTTGAAATTCTTCCGAACGTTGGCAAATTTTTTTTTGGTAATACCTCTGCATTCAGTGAATTCCATTTTTCTTGAATATTTCGGTGGCTTTTTGTAATTTTCTTTTAAATAACCCCAGGGGAAAAGTCAGAGGAGTTAAGTCGGGGGCCCCGGGGGCCCTTCGATGGCACCTCGTCTCCACCCCCGTGCCGGGGAAAATTTTTATTGACCCACTTCAAATTAAAGATAGTGGGGGGGGGTCCATCTTCTAAACAAATTATTTTCACTGAGTTCCAAACCTTTTCACCCCCGTTTTTTCCAAAAAATTGGACGATAAAGGGGGTTGCTTTTCCAAAAAAGGGTTTAGATACATTTCCCCGTTAAATTTTCTTCCAAAAATGGCCCGATAATTTCGTTTCCATAAATCCCCCCCAAAATTGATTTTCGGGAAAATTTAGTATGTCCTTCCTGAAATATGTGCGGATTTTCATTATCCCAATATTCTTATGTCTATTAAGAATTCCTTTTTTAAAAAGTTGATTCGCAAAAAACAGATTTTTTGATCAAATAAGGTCTTCGTCAATTCTGGCACATTGTTTGAAAATTTTTCTTCTATCATAAGTCTTCGTTAGTTTATGAAGAATTTGTATTTTGTAGGAAAAAAATTATTTTTTTCAAAATTTTGGCAGGAACCCCCAAAAATTTTTCAAGAAACTTTTGGAATAAAACGTCGGATCTTTCAACTGTCCTAGTCCCCAAACCCGGCGTGCTTCTCTAAAACCCTTTCATTAGTACTTTTCTTTTAACAGATCCCGTTTCTTCAAACTTAGCAAATTCCATTAATATTTATGCCCACGTTTTTTTTTTGATGTTCATTGAATTCTGGCTTTTTCGCGCGCATCGATCTTCACCCCCCATAGGAAAATTATTTCTATTCTTCTGCTAAGTAACACCATTTTAAAATCAAGACTTAATTTTAAACTAACGATGTCAAAAAAACAATCCTAAAAATATTTAACTGGTTCCAAACGTCTTAAAACTTGTGCTATTGCAGTGTTTGTGTAGGAGGTAAACAAAAATAATAATTGGAAAATGCATAAAAAAATTCGAGGAATTTCAAAACAAGCTTTTGCCAATAACGGCGCACATTTTAGATTTTTTAAAATAAATTATTTAACCGATAAACTAATTAACACACATTTTTTTTTTTAAGTCCTTCACGTCCATCGATTTAAATTTTTTAGACTGTTGGATAGCAAATTTCATGCCCTTACAATGATGTGTCACACTATGGGGTTGCCATTTGACAAACAAAGTGAGGTTAACTGGGGGGTTTGGGGGGACCGATAAAATTTTATCAAATACGAAATTAAACTTCCCCCTGTATATCTAAATCGACGTGTTTCTTTTTTTTTGGTGAGTTTTTTTTTGAATTTAGGTGGTTCGTTTTAAATGGCAAATTTTATATATATATATATATATATATATATATATATATATATATATATATATATATATATATATATATATATATATATATATATATATATATATATATATATATATATATATATGAATTTTCTTTTTTACCCTAATAAATTACAGCAACAAAGCGGGAATGCGGTCTGTTATGGGTTAAAGATCAGGGGAAAAATTTATTCTTTAACCCCATTTTCGACACAGTTTGTGTCTTTTCAAGAGACATGGCTAAAAAAAAATATTCACGTTAACAAAAAAATCCCTAAATATAAAATTCACAAAACAAAAAAAATTTCACAATTATTTTATTAAAATACCGACAACATCACAAAAAAAATTTTCGAGACCACGTT
>JAHBCN010026506.1:0-10683 GCA_019359885.1 Listronotus oregonensis | reverse complement strand
CAACCCCACAAATTTAAAATTAAGCCCTAGTGACCCCCCCCCACTTTTCCAAAATAAAATGGCCCCCTAAAAACGAAGATTACCCCAAAAAATTTTTAATATTATTAAATTTCTTTACTGCGTTACAACTTGTGTCTAATCTTAGCGTAAATATTGCATCAGTTTACAAAAATGACAATTTGGTACCAGTGTCAAATTTGGATTTATGCAGTGAATAAACATCGCCTTGCTGGTGTTCGTGATGAAATATCATGTGACGTATTGTCGAGTGATGAAGTGTCGAGTCAACGACACTAAATTATACTTAAAGTAGTCACTAATAAATATTTTTGTTTGCATTGCAATTAAAAAATAGCATGAATAACACAATTTGTTTAAATTGTCCCACGGTGTTGGGACATTTTTATGTTAGCATAAAAGATTTATTTTCGTCTGACGTTAATACCAAATTTATTTTTTAAAGCTCCCACGAAAAAAATACAGATAGGTGCCTAAATTTTATCACGCTATGACCAGAAAAAGCCAATGAGTTCTATTGGTTAGAGATTTTTCGATTCTTTTAAAAGCCTTTTGGGCTAGTATATAATTAAAAAAAGAAAAAAAATCTGGCTAAAAGTAAGTTATTAATTTATTACCTTCAGACGTCATTTATTCCAGGTGCATTGCTAATAATTAAATTTAATTATAGGAAAGTACCTATTTTTTAATGATGAGGAAAAAAAAAGGGGAAAAAAAACAGTTATCGTACTTTTACCTATCAGAAAATGCGACTTGTGAAAGGTTAAGCAGCCGATACGGCCCGGGTATTGGCATTATCTTCTTTGGTAAGACGCAACCTTAGAAAAACGTATGTTGAATCACAGAAGACCTAACGAGTCGCTCATAAAACGGTCAATATTCTCTACTGCGTTGGGAAACCACGTGCTGAATGTTAAAGCATCTGAATGCAGTACCTTTTTCCAAGAAAAAAAATCCTTTTAAAAGGGGCAATATCTACTTAATTTCCTAATTGATTATTTTATTGTTATACAAAAAAAAAAGTAAGTTTTTAATTGGGGCATTATAAAATTTTGGTTGCTGGGGAAATATTAATCAAAACTAAACAAAACTTTTTAGTTCTAGTTCTGTTAGTTTTGGTTGAATAGCGAAATAACTGGTTACTATAACTAGAACTAACCACGAGCAAAGTTTAGATGGTGGTGCTAAACTGCAAATAAAGAAACAACATTGAGGGAGACACAAAAAAAAGAAGATATTTTCGTTTTATTCGTAACAAAGTCTACTGCATTAAGGCGCTTTCATATTTATCACATGTTATCTGACTCAGGAGAGAATATCCACCTCTTTATAATAATAAGTAATACTGAAATCTTGGACTTTCATTTTCTTTATTTATTAATTGATACACAACGTTTCGGTTAGTTACTGTTTTTAAGTGATAGTTTCAGTTAACAATTGTTATTTACCAGTGGTCTATAACATTTCTAAAGGGGAAATACCAGCTTTATTTGATTGATGATGTCAGTTTGATAGTTTAAATTTTAAATTTGGAAAAGAAAATTTTTTGTGTGGTTTTAACACCCCCTTGCCAAAAAGGATATTTAATTAATATTATTGGGATTTGGGAACAAAAAAGAAAATAAAGAATCATCATTTAATATTCAAAAGTAGCTGAAATACCTGGAATTGGTTTAAGGATGGCGCAATAGGTTGTATCCAAAAAGCAAGAACAATAATTTTTTTTATGTCTCTAGAAATAAAAGAAGGGGACCTTAAAAAAAAACACAAATTTTCTTGGAGGTTTTAAGGTCTTTAAACCAAAACTTTTTTTTAAAAATTGGTTTTAGAACTTTATAAAATAATTAAAAGGGTTTTTCATTATATTAGCAAATACTTAATAGAAATATTTGTATGAACTCACAAATAATATAAGGCAACGTGTTCGATTTTTAAAAGAATATACACAAAATGATAGTTTAAAATTAAAAAAGTGGTATTTTTAGATGAAACTCGGATATTTTCAAATGAAAGTGAAAAAAATCTGGATAAAGCTGTTTGGAAAGATGCACTAGACGACGTTAAAGAGAAGTGTTAGTAAAATCAGTGGAACATACGGAAAAAATAATAAGAACCTGGTGGGAGATGGAACCAGTACTCAATATCCAAATAGAATCAGTGATCATTACCTCATTTAAGGATGACTTAAAAGATAATGAATAGGACAGAACCGCCTTTATAAGGAAAAGGGTTCCTTGGCTTTAAACAGAAAGCGGATCTGACCGTTTTCATAGGGTAAAGCCGGAGATGCGGCCTCAGAAGAAACATCTGGTTCCTGTAACAAGGACCTGGTAGCTACCCACGTCACTAGACCGGGAGAGGAGGGCATGACGGATCTAATCGTCTGCTCGTCTTACTCTCCAGGAGACAGGGACACCAGAACGTATCAGAACACATATTGTGCTCATGTCCGGTAGCGACACGAGTAAGAGGTGATGTAAGAACTCTCTCCCAATTTGATATCGGATTCATTATAAGTCTGATCCTATTGGAAGAAATATAAAAATGTGTGAGCCACAATAGATCGAGCGGTCGCAGTGGAGGGCGTAAAAAGTCCACTCACTTTAAACCTAACCTAACCTATCCTTATTTAATATGATTGTTATTTATTAATATTATCTTTATTTGTTAATATTTATTTTAAATTTTAATTAAATTTAAATAAAAATATAGTATTAAAATTATTTAAAAAAATAATATTTACTTCCCGACAAATTAATATTCGTGGGTATATGTAGTATGTAAGTATTATTGTGTAACATATACTGTAATTATTTAGAAACTAACCTATATCGTTATTGTTAGTATAAAAGTCGTCGGTTATACAAAAATGTGAATATTGGTAAAAGTGACGTTATTAATAAACATTTTTTTTGATATCTTATTTCATTATTAAAACCCCTAGATATTTTTACTTAATAAATAAATTTATGTAAAATATTACATTTTATGTAAATTTAAATAAAAAAAAGTTACTACAAAAAAGAAAGTTAGGCAACCACCATTTTTTTTTAAATCTGCCGAATTTTGACTCCGAAGGCATCTTTGCTACCTGCATACACACAATTTTAAACTGATTTTGAAAGAATGTTAATAGTTGTATTTTTTCAAATTTAAATTTTATTATAACCACTTTTAAGTGATTTGAAATGCATTTATGCTTGTTCGGAATCCACATAAAGTAAATAAAATAAATACTTTAAACACCTACCTATTTTTAACTTATGTTTCCTCCTAAATTCCCACCTCGTCATCCTTAAAATATCTCTAACTATGCAGACAATGAGTCACCCCTCAGTTAGGCTTTGCTTTGATCTCTGTTAGCCCTAAGGAGCTTTAGGGGCAGTTTTTGCGGTTTAAATGGGGTTGTATTCCTTTGATAAACAGAAAAACTAACATTGCATTGAATACTTTTTATACCGTTTTATCGAGTGCGCTTAAAGGGCGCTTTTTGAACACGCCCGATAAATTAAAGGTAAACAGGGAGAGTGTTTGATAGTTTGTTCAAAGAGCGTCAAAATGTATAGACTATTTTAAGCGCTAAATAGTACTTTGTTGGTTGAATTTATATATTTTAATTTAAATCAATATTAGATAGTAGATATGCTCTCTGTATAGAGCAGGATTTCCCGACCTTTATTTCGTCGAGCCTCCCCAAACCAAAAAAATAGTTTCATGCCCCCCTTAATTAAGTTTCAACAAAAATGAGAAACACATTTTTTTATATTAACTGAATTATTTATTTGAAATGAAAGTACATATTTATGTCACAAAGAGAGGTACTTTTTTACTTATTATTTTTTAACAACTGGAAAAAATGTAACTTAGTTCGAGTCTTTGTTAATAAACATTTTTTAATTTTCGAAGCAAAGAGAAAAACCAAAAAAAAAAAAAAAAAAAAAAAAATATTATATATATATATATATATATATATATATATATATATAATATATATATATATATATATATATATATATATATATATATATTATATATATATATATATTATATATATATAATTAAAGTTTGTATAAAACTTTACGCTATTTATTACATTTAGAATATTCGTTAAAATTGCGATTAAAAATTGTATAGAAAAATCATCATTTCTAAAATTGTTAATATGCGAATTGGTGACTGGACAATTTCCGCAAAGAAAGTATTTTAACTTTAACAAACTTGTTTCCCAAAACGATAGACTGGGGGGTTAAAGTTTGTATGGAACTTCGTCATTTTTGGCCTTAGAAGTATGAAAAAAATTACTTTGGGGGGGTTAAAAAAAAGTTTTCAGATTTGTGGAATTAACTCTAGTGGTCGTGGGGTATACATGATATGTGAATACTGGTTTTATTGACATATTTACAGTTATACAATACTTATTTTTCTTAAAAAAAAGTGCGAATCAAATCCCATTGGCCGTGGTCACGCTGAAGTGAGTTAGTACCAACTTGAGGGTACTTTTGAGGGTTCCAATACCGGGTGGTATTGGAACCCTCAATATGTGAAATTTATTGGATTAAACATTCTGGCGGCCCCGAGTTCCGTAAATTCCATCATCGGTTGATCTGACAGGAAGTCGGAGTGGCTCCAAACGAAATTCTTCAACTGGTGTTATTCTTTTCCTCGTGATTGATAGTCTTCTTCGATAGTACCATGTCACAGCAGTCAGTATAGCAATGATTAGCACCAGTATTGCTATAACCGTGCTTATGTGCTTGTGGATAAAGTTCCAATAGTGATTTTTAAGTTCTTGGCGAATGTCTTTTTGTGTATCAATTAGCGGGTTTAGCTGATTTGTAGCTCCATCAGCTCCAATAACAGGTTCGTTTTAAAGATGGTGAAGTGTGACAGGCTTGGATATCATGGATATATTAAACTTGACTGGATGGATGAATGTTTTCAAGACTGTAATTTTATTAGACCTTTTGGCAGTAAGAATATTCTGTCTTGTTTTGATACGACAATTTTGTGATATTTCAATTATTCCAGTTTTTTTAAGGATCACATCTTTTCGGATACCATGACAGATGATTGCTACCCGTATCCTGTTGACTGAAATGAACATCCATGTATTAGGTTCGTGGAGCTTCTTCCATATGATAGGTGGTAGCGGATATTGATGGATTGGACATGACGTGTTGTCGCTACGTTCATATATTTCTGCTATTATCTCTTCTACTTGAGCTGGTAATATTAATTCGAATAGGTGACCTTGATAGTAGTGAATGTCTAATAGTCTTTGGTGATAGTCCATAACTTCATCAACATAGTTGGTTATTAGTTGATAAGTGCTAAGTATGTGAATGCTTAGTTTGTTTTTATCGATGCTTTTAAACCATCCTTTCATTTTCTTAATAGTGTCAATGATCTCCTTAAGTTTTGTTTGGAACTTTTGTAACCCATAATTAATCCGTGCCTCAGTTTCATTAAAACTATTTAGAGCTTGAATCATAAATTTGGTCTGAAGGTTTGATGCCTTAATTAATTCCTGTTGGTTCTTGCTTAAATTATCTATGTCCATGTACACTTCACTCATTGACCCCAAATACGGATGTTAATATCGTCCCTAGTACACCTCTTTTTTTACGTTTGTCCATGACTTCTTCCATGCGCTTGTCCATCCAGTCTAGCTGCTTTTTCTGATCTTCCAGGTGATGGATTAGAGATGGCCATTCGTTGTTTGGCGATAGCGTTATAATTTTCTCACAAAGACTATCAATCTGTTTATAGTACTTGTGACGTTGCTCACATGTTGGAATAGATCTTCTTTTTCGATCTTGACTTTTATGCGGAATGTGCCTCTATTAATCTTGGCATGACCGATGTGCTCGATGTATAAGCCTGGCCGTAGATAATGAACCTTATAATTGCTTGCTGCAACTCTGTAATGTTGTTAAAAATAGTATGGCGATTAATGCGATTGTCCAACGGCGCTTGCCCGTTTTAATTGGCGGTTTGTTCTGGAATAATGGAATAATTTTGTGTACTGGTCGTTTCATTGTATTTCCTCCTGATCGTTTCAATGTTACCACTCAAGCGGCTTTATCGCCAGACGGGTGAATGTCGGCTATCCTAGCAAGTGGCCATTTACTCGGATTTATTTCTTGCCCTTTTATTATGACTAAGTCGCCTACTTGGAATGTATCGTGTCTCTCTTGTCACTTGTAACCTTGTTAAAGTTGGTTAAGATATTCAGTGGGCCATTTCTTCCAAACATCCTTCTTTATTTTTTGTACTCTCAACGGTGCAAAAGGTTTTATTTATATCAGTGTTAATTGGATCTGGTGGAGACACAATTTTTCTTTCTATTAAAAATGGCCTGGAGTTAAAACTTCCAAGTCATCTGGGTTATTACTTAATGGACATAGTGGTTGAAAATTGAAACAAGCTTTAGTTTGATGAAAGTTCTTCGTAGGTGAGAGGTGATGATATTTTATGGATTTTACTTCAGCTTCCCACAGGCCTACGAAGTGTGGCGCGGCTGAAGGGATAAAATGCCACTGGGTTTCCATATCTAAAATGTCTCCTGGACCTTGCTTTCTTCTAAGATTGCTTTGGCTTCTCCTTGTAGTACTGTGTTTGCTCCAACAAACGTAGTGCCATTGTCGCTATACAAATGTTCACAGCGTCCTCTTCTTGAGACGAATCTCTGGAAAGCTGCCAAAAAGGTGTCAGTTGTCAGTCGTATATCCTTTACTTTAAGAGCACTCCGCCTTGGTTACGCAAACATGATGTGATAATCCATTGTAACTTTTCAGCTGGGAATCGTCTGTGATGGTGTAACTGGTGTCGAAGTTGTCTCAT
Organism: Listronotus oregonensis; assembly: GCA_019359885.1. NCBI lineage: Eukaryota > Metazoa > Arthropoda > Insecta > Coleoptera > Curculionidae > Listronotus > Listronotus oregonensis. The sequence goes on along the minus strand of JAHBCN010026506.1, from coordinate 3,822 downwards.
TAATTGCTTGGCTATCTGGGCCTTGAATTAAAAATACTTTATGCATTTTCTAATGTTAGTTTTGACTGTTCTTTTCCCATTGACGATCAGTACATTTTCTGAATGTATGCTAATATTAGCTGGTTTCCGCGTGTAGGGGTTTCAAATGAGCATCATTAATAACCAATTTGCTAAGGTGACTATGAGAATCTAAATTCGCCAGGTGTTTGTAGTTAAATGACAGATGCGATTTCTGCAGCCTGTCCCCGACACGAAGAATCCCATCAGCATCTAGAAATGGATTAGGATTGAGTATCTTGCTAGTCTGAAAATTTTATTTTTCTCTAATAGAGCATCAATTTCCTTTTTGAAATAAGCCAATTGATCAATCTTCATAACTTCTTTTGTCGTCATTCTTAACTCGTTGACTGTTGACGGAATAAATTGTTTTTCTTTAGTTCGACAAATCTTTGCGACTCTTCTACAATATAATAACACTCTGATCATTCTGAAGAGCAATGAAAATCTTGGTAATAAGTCCGTGTCTCGATTTTATTGATTGCACACTCTGGCTTTGTAGCATATTTTTGTTCTTCTTCTGGGCAGTTGATTTCTTTGTATGAAATGTTCTTTGACTTTAGCCAACTGCCACCATTTGGAGCATTTTTACGGCAAAATTGTCATTTTTAAAGTTGTAAGTATGGAATTTTATTATTAGGCTTCTGATTACTCAGAAAAATAAAACGTTGTAGTATTTTAGGATCCTTATCCTCAGATCAGTTAAAAGGGCAAATAAAAGTTAATGTGAGATTGTTTCTCATTTGCAAGCTCCATTAATTTTAAAAAATAATAAAAATAAATTCGACAAAATAAAAAATGCTTCTAGCATTTTAGCAAAGGAAACTTGTTCAATAAAACGTAAAATAAAGGACAGTGCATAGGGCTGAGCAGGCTCAGCTCGCTGTACCCCGGGACCTGGACCGAAGTGATTCCATTTTCTAGAAAATTTCAAGGCGGGAGTACTTCCAAAAAAACATATTAAAACATGAGTCCTCCACAAAACTAGAACATATTTAAAAACTTAATCGCACGACAAGCGCTACGTCGCCAAGTGTGTGACGGAGTGGAGGGGGCCAGATACATGAGGGCAGACGTAGTTGTCTCACGTATCGAAGTATGAAACCGCGAGAACGGAAAGAAAGCAACCACAGCCTTACTTATGTATATCACGCGGCAAAACCGCGGGTTAAAAGCTAGTTTTAATAAAGGTAAAAAGCCTTTTTAACTTTCAAAAAGTTTTTAATTTAATGCAAATGGACATGGATGGTAAGAAAAATATTACTTATGGTGGCGCGCTCGAAAATCCGAAATTTTTATTTACATTAGTCATTTTAAATCGGTCTCCGGTCTGGCTTTTTCACGGATTTACATAAATTCCGTGTACTTTTCCGAGTTAAAACTACTTCACTTTCGAATTTCCAATTTTCCATTGAACGCATAAATTTGTTTTAAGCACTACTTAAGTTTTTATTAGATTTTTTTTTAATTTAGACGGAAATTATTAGCAGTTTTATTATTCACTTTAAAGTGAAATATTTATAATGGACATTGCGCTATTATTAAAAAGTCCATACAAACGTTGTGGATATAATATTAAAAAGTTATGACGAAAACGCTATTATTGCTAAAAGTTTAATTATCCTGCAATTTTTTTAATGACTTTTGATTGGCTTTAACTTTAAGGTTCCGAAATGACGTTTGGTTTTTATAAGCTAACTATTTTTGTTAAGGGGGTATTGTAGTCTAGAAAGTTGGAAAAATCGAAAAAAATTCTTTATATTTTGATAGTTTAGGTATTCAAAAATATCCCTTAAAAGGATTTTTTTAAATTTGAATTATTTTAAAAGTTATAGTTAAAGTTGTTGTTCAGCACAATGAAGCTAGAATCGAAAGTTCTGGGTTTCGAGCTTCAAGTGCTCCAAAAGAAGTTCTCAAGTTCTAAATGACCGAATTATTTGAAAATTAACACGAATTTTGTTTATATATCCTATGGCCGAAATCAACAAAAAAATTACTATTTCTAAAAATTCGGAAAAAGAAAAAAAATAACTCTTTTGAGAAACCGCCATTTTGCGAAAAAAATGTTTTTTTCATTTTCATGGTTCTTGTTATAATGACATTTGTACAGATAAAGAATCTTCCATTTTTTTATTTTTTGACGAGAAGAGAGGGAATCGTGACAAGATGACACGCTTTTTTCCCCTCTACTTCACTTAACTTTGTAAAACATGTTTATTTTTTACTTTTTTGTGAATTTTTAAAATATACACCCCACAAAAATTATCGCATCACTCATTATTTTTTAAATATTTTTTTTTTTTTCCGCTTTATTAATTTTATTAATAATTAATAAATAAAACATCAATAGATACGACTTTTGCAACATTTTATTTTAAATCTGTTTAATCTACAGTGGACAAAAATTTTAATTTACCAAAAGATATATTATAAAAATATCAAAAATATTGTACAAAACATGTATACAAAAAATTAACTTTATTTAAGCTTAAAGCAGCCAATCAGTTTTTAATAGCGTATGTTGCTGCCCCTTGTTCTAATTACAGCTTCCATTCGTCTTCGAAGGCTTTTAAACAGGTTTTGGAGGTATTTGCGGCATGTTTTCCCAAAAGTCAAAAATAACATTTTGAAGATCATCTAGTGTTTATAAGTGCCGGATGTTGCTGAATTTGCCATCCTAGATGGTCCCAGACATGTTTTATCGGATTAAGATCCGGGCTAGTGCAGGCCAATTTAAAGTGGGTATCTCGACCTATTTTAAGTACTGCCGAACAACTCTAGCAGCGTGTGAACGAGCATTATCATGCATTAGCACAGAGTTATTACCGATATATGGCATATAGGGCACTACATGGGGTTCTAAGTACGGTTGTGTACCTGTCGATTTAGTCTTCCATCATTTACTGGTACTAACTCCGTACGATCCTCGAAAGAAATTCCTCCCCAAACCATGATAGAGCCACCACCAAAGCTTTCAGTTTGATGAAAATTAACCTGCTGTGCCGTTCACCACGTCGCCTATATACTGGTAACGCCTATTTGATGAATCAGACAAAAACTTGATTCATCCGTAAATAAATATTGGACCAAACTTGAATATTCCAATTTGCGTTTTTCTAGCAAATTGCAGTCTTGCTATCGATGTACTCTGGTAAGACGTGGACCTCTAGCTGGCACTCGCTCGTAAACCTGATTCTTCAGCCTATTTCGAACTGTCTGTAGGCTTATTTGAACATTACGAGAGCCAACAGATCTGTTTGCAGCCTTCTAGCGGTGGTATGCCTACTTCTTAACCCCTTAATCTCAAATAACGATCATCTGCTGCCTAGTTACTCTTCTGCGGCCTTGTCCGGGTCTTCCGGTTAGTTGTCCTTTTTTGCTGGTATCGATTAACAACTCTGAATATGGTGCTTTGTTGAACCCCTTTCCCAGCGACGTAACTTTGACTGCACCACCATGACGAATGTCTAGGGCTTCTTTCATGTCTTGTTAAACCTTGAGGCCATCCATTATTTTCCAAAATAATTTAAATTTTCTCTTTTTCCAGTAAAACAAAATTTTTTAAAGTTAAGATTCAATTTTCCATTTAAAACAAATATCTTTTTGGGGTGCGATAATTTTTGTGGGGTGTGTATAAATAAATAAATGATAAAAAAATGGATTGTCAAAATATATTTTTTTATCGACCGTCAAAAAGCGCCCGAAAGCTTCTAGGCTAGAATAACCCCTTACAACTGTTTTATATGTCTCACTTACGCTACCCCC
>JAHBCN010026505.1:0-10631 GCA_019359885.1 Listronotus oregonensis | reverse complement strand
CCTGAAACTAAATCACGGGGAAATTGCGACTGGAGGACCTCAAGTCATTTCCTAATTTACACGAGGGTTGACTTGTCCTTTGTTTGCAACAAATTACATGTGTACTTCGTACCTTCATGAATAATAAATAAGCCTTGATAAAATGTATAGTTTATATGCTTTTAACTGTATACAGTGTTATTTATTTGTAAAGGGATACTTTACTTTGGGTATGTGCGAGGCCGTATCTAGGTATGACCGCGCCTTTGGCGGAGCTTAAGATTTGGCCCCCCTCCACACACCGGAATATTTGGAAATCATGGAAACCCCATATTTCCTGAAAATTTTACAAAATTAAAGTGCAAAGTTGTAGGTTTAAAGTTTTTTGAATCGAGAATTTCGTTTTTTTAAAATACTATTTTGTGGTGAAATTTGTGTCAAATTGTATATTTTCTTTATATAATAATATTATCCTTATATTTAAAAAAGACAAGATTTACATATAACAACTGTTTGTATCTGACCGAAAGAAGTGAAATGTAAATTAGCTATACATCCTTATTTACGGATGAATAAACTTAAAATAAATTTTCTCAACAATAAAATCGTAGTTACAAAAATACTGTGCATAGCAGGCCTACCAAAACGTAACATTTATAGGTACTTTGATTAATTAAATAATATGCAGCAAAAAAAGAACTAGGGCTGCCCTCAATTTATAAAATGCCAATTTATCTGCAGCTTAAATATTTGAAAAATTTAAAGAGTTACATTTTCTCTGTCTATAATAATTCATAAATTTTTTCAGTCTTAATATATTAAAAATAAATAAATTAAGTATTTAAGTTGAAAATTTGTTTGTAAAATTGTTTTGTTGTAATATATTTATTTAATTAATTTTGTCAATAAAAAATAATAACAATATAACTACGATACTGACAACTGATAACCGATTTTGCGCCTTCCAGGTAGCTGCGCGCTTGGTAGGCGCCAAGAAAGTTTAAAGGTGTATGGAAGGCCAATGCTATAGAACAAAATTGTCCAGGCGTGCAGGGCAGCGGGAATAGGGAAATCGGCCACGCGGAGTTTGCGCAATGAATCGTAGGACAGGTCCGGACTTCCATAATTCTTTGTTGCCATATATAAAGTTGACGTCATCAAATGTCAACTAAAAGTGACACTACGTGTTACTCTGTTGAAAGCTGTCAGAGGAATTATACTTGTCAACTCCTTGAAGCAGAAGCCGTAAAAATTCCTACAAAAATGCAACATATCCCCTCCAGCATGTCAGTGGAAAAGAAAAGGAAGCTTTTCTGTAAGCGTGAGATCATTAATAAGACAAACAGATCTTTTTTAGACGGATAGAAATACTTACTGGCTCGAAAGAGGAAACCAAGCTTTTTTAAAGTAGCTGAGGCTATGGATGTAATGTGTTTGTTTCAGATAAGGTTGTTCTCAAAAGTAACGCCAAAATGATTAAATAACTTCTTTTCGCGACACCGAACATGACTGTGTCTTGAAGCATTAAACTGGAAAAGATTTTTGAATTAGTCTGTTTTACTTGGGTTACTCGCCTTTCTACTTTTTGGAAAATGGGACCCTCTTGGTCCGGGTCCCGGGGTATGAGGACTGACCCGGTCCAGCTCTATTGACCCCTATGAACTTGCAGATCGCCTGCAACAAAAAAGAAGAAAACCCCCAAAAAAAAACAAAAAATACAAATATTAATCTACGTTTCGGTGGCAAGGCGGCCACCTTTGTCAAGATAGAAACTGAAACAAGAAATTAAACTAAATTTTAAGAAATTTTAGCTCTGAAAACTTAGGAAATTCTGAAAGCTTTTTGAACTTTTAATAACGTTTTGTCATAAGTGACAATAGGTTATTGGACTGGTGTATGTATAGTATTTAAAAAGACCAGAAATGTGGGTGGTATGGTGTGTTAATTGATTTTAAGTTTACCTGAATTTACTTCAGCATCAAGCATAGGTAACCATGTATTATTTAAATTAACAGATATTGATACTACACATCTGTCTTTATTTAATAAAATAAATGCACTTTCCTTTATTTTACGTTTTTTTGAACAAGATTCCTTTGCTAAAAGGCTAGAAGCATTCCAGTTTATTATGTGGTCATTATCAAATGCGTGTTGATAGATTATTGATTTGTGGAATTCTGTGTTTCTAATATATGTTCTATGTTCTTTTATGCACGAAAACCGGTGTCCGGCTCTGTCAAAAGGTAATGTGTTGCCTACCTACAAACTGTGTGTAGGTAGGTATCACATTACAATATTTTGACAGTTATTTTCATAGTGGGCTGAACATTTTTCGATCGAATGGGCCATAGCATTGGGCTTCCATAAATTTTTAAACTTTCTTGGTAGGCGCCCATCTCGCTACCGCCTAAATACTGCCCTGGGATAGAATAGAAGGTAAGGAGTAAATTTGACCATAATATGCATATGCATATGTTTCGAGATTTTTGCTAAAATACTGGTCCAACGGTATCAAATTTCATTTAAAATAAAAAAATACCCGCATTTCGACGCTGTAAAAATCTAAAAAAAAAGTAAAAACTATTTTTTTTAAATCTTATGTAAAACACAAAATATCTTTAGATTAATTGAAATTTATATAATTCATGTTAGGGTTAAATTTACTCCTTACCTTGTTTTTAGTAACATCCCCGAAGAAATGTATCCAATTATTAATACCTCCGTGTAGTGTTCAATTAACGGTACTGCTCATCAAAAGAAATATTTAGCCACTTAAAAAAAATATTCCTATTGCCTAATAAACTGTGAAAGGCTTTCGCGGCCATTGTATAATATTTCAATGTTAGGTCGACGTCGATTGTCTGGTTGACTTGACGTTTCGCCAACACGAGCGGTTGGCATCTTCAGAAATTGCTTCCTGGTTGACAGTATGCGAACTACTGAACAATAGACTACTTTTTTACAAACCTTTAACATTTAACTAAAAATAAGGTACTTTTGATTAATTCTTTGCCTTGTCTCACACAACCTGAAATAGGTCCTTTGAGTTTTTTGGTGAATCCCAGATCGTTGCTCTTGACACATCCAAATCTTTCGCTTAGGGCTGGCATAAAGGGCTTCTTAACAATTTTCTTCTTATGATCGTTCGCCCAAGCTTTGCTCTTGGCTCTTTGGTTTCCTTTCTATTTGATGTATATCAGTTACTGTGAATGGTTATTCTTCCAGCTTTTACCAAATTAATGCCGGGGTGCCCCAGGGCTGAGCACTGTCACCCATTCTGTTTCTTCTACACATTAACAATCTTCTCTCTCCCACAATCAATTCCATTCATAGTTTTGCTGACGATAGTACCCTCCACTCTAACATTCAATTTCTTAAGCCAAGCGTAGGTCAATGCGGATGTCTCTCTCACAAGACCTTAAGCTTATCTTGGATGGGGGCGCCAAAAATCTTGTTCAGTATAATGCCTGCAATCCACAGTCATGTTCTGCCAATGCTCATCCGTTACATATGAGTGGCCAAGTTCTGAGCACAAAGAGTCGTTTAATCTTGTCGGCGTTACTTTTGAGAATAACATCAACTGACACAAGCTCATTACATCCATAGCCACAGCAGTTTTAAAAAAGCTTTGATTCCTCTTTCGAGCCAGAAAGTATTTTTTTTCTAATCGATATACTCTGTATGTATCTCAAATCAGATCCTCTTTGGAATATTGTTCTCATGCTCATGTCTGGGGAATGGCGTCTCGTACAAGAAGAGCTGTTCATCTTATAAATGAAAACCTTTCTCCTCTTTCCCACCCTAGAGCTGTAGAAAAGCTCTTCTATAGATATTTTCACGGCTTCTGCTCAGAGAAGTTAGCCAGTATAATTCCTCCCCTGGCAGCTCCCAACAGAGCAACACGTAGTGCAAGTTTTATGCATTCTTTTATAGTTTAACTAGAGAGGCCTCGAACTTTCCGCTTTCTTTGTTCGTTCATCCCTAGAGTGTCCAGACTATGGAACCTGCTACCTGCAGGAGTTTTTCCACACTTAAGACACCCACGGTACGTACTGTTAGTACTTCGGCCTCAGCCTTCGTGGACTGTCCAAAGGTAAAAAAAATATAGCTAACCTAACCATTTAAAAAAAAATCATTTAAAGAAAAATAAATAAAAGAGTAAGGCTGCCATTTTAAAAAATTAAATTGACCACCAAAAATATTTTTTGACGTATCCGAGGAATTCTTCTAAAAACCAGCTCGTTTAAAAACATGGAATTTATTTCAAGTTAGATATTCACAGTAAACTTCATTTGCGTCAAAAGCAGCCATCATTATATGCTTGGTAAACAATACTTTCTATAATATTAATATAACTTTCTAGTTTCAAAACAAATTAACTCATTATTCTTAACACTTAAAATGATATGAAAACACTCTAGTTCTATTTATAATTAAAACTCCAGAAATAGACCAGACTGAATCAATATTTAAACTTTATACATAGAACTGCACTATTGCGATAATTCTAAAATGACATTTTAGCAAGGCTCTCCGGAATAGTTAATAGGTCAAAGCATAGACGTTATTTATGTTGTACATGGTCTATATATATTGCTTGTTAGCTGAGAAATGGAAATAGTTTGTAAAGTAATACCAGGCGATAATTGCACAGCAAGTTCTTTTTTGTAAAGTTTATTTTCTAAGTCTATTCACACACTTCAGTGACGTCTCAGTCTGTAAAGTTGTACCAGTCCCTGAGAAATAATACTGTTGGTTTATTGTAAAATCAACCAAATCAACACGTTGACATATGTCAGGTACAGTCACATCAGTGTTGTTTCAGAATCCGTTTCGTCCAAACGTATATTCGTTGCCGACGATTGATAGCAGGGAGGCCAAGACGGCATTTTGGGATTTACTCAAGCGCGGCCAAATAATAATAATAATAAAAATATCATTTAAAAAACCCGAACGCATCAGGTTGAAGCAAGGTGAATTAATTAAGCGCCGAAAAGTGTGCATCTCAATAATCTGAAGTTATGAGCGTGATATTAGGAAATGCGAGAGTCACGAAGTATCAAAAAACAATATTTTCCTACGAGCGTGCGGAAAAGTATACTTTTCTGCACGGCGTGCGGAAAAGTAAAACTACTTTAAAATCTTACAGGTAAGCAAGATTTATATGTATTTTAGTAATTGTAGGCTATTTCATGCAATATACGAAGCCATTGCAAGTTTTAGTTTATTCTCTTTTTGTTTGTTACTTCGTAATTTTCAATATTTCAACTAAAACACAAAAAAAACATTTTTTTAATTACCCTGTATAATAATAAATGATTATGACAAGTCAAGCAACAATATGTAATCTTGGTGATTTTAACACATGTATTGCACAAATGAATTTCAATACAAACAAGCATTTTTAATGAAAAGGCGTCATAGTATCTTTTTTAATTAAATAAAAATCCGACAAAAATAATTATTTAAAATGAGTAGTTCCGATGAGGAGCACCAGATTCTATCCTGGATGCAGCAAATACCGTGTAATTTATTACGCAAAATCTCGTGAAAAATATGAGAATCAATATAGTCATTTCGAAAACTGGTGCTCCAGCAAGGGGACAAAAAGTATTAAAGAAGAATGTTCTTGGCCTATTTTGCGTTGTATTTTGCAAAAAACATATAAACCTAATACTTTATGGAGTAGTACTCTATGTTAAATGTGTCTCAAAATGAAAAGGAACCTTGATTTAAGTTCATATTTCAAGCTAACATCACTACTTAAACACCAAAACGTGGATACCGGCCAAAAAAATCAAAAACTTTCAGCAAGAAGAAGTTTCAAGATTCATGAAAGAAGCACCTGACAATATTTACCTTCTAATAAAAGTTGCTACAATTTTTGGATTAGCCGGTGCTTGTAGGAGAGATGAACTTACAAAAATAATAATTGATGACATACAGGATAATGAAAATTTGATAGTGGTGAAAATTCCTGACAGTAAAAATAACACTTCCAGAATCTTTGTAGTGTCCGATGAAACAAATAACGGACTTTATCTGCAATTGTACCGTAAATATGCAAATTTGCGAAAACCACATACCCCACACAGACGTTTTTTGTCCAGTATAAACAAGGAGCATCCAGTACGCAATGTGTGGGAATAAATTCAATAGGTAAAATGCCTTCAGAAATTGCTGCATACCTAAAATTAAAAAATCCAGAAGAGTACACTGGACATAGTTTTCGTCGATCCTCTGCGACTATGTTAGCGGATTCTGGAGAAGGAATTACCAATGTCAAGCGACTTGGGGGCTGGAAATCAACGGCTGTAGCTAAGAACTACATTGATGAATCCACAAATCAGAAAAAGGATATGTCGAATAAAATATTGACCATGAACAACTCCCCTCCTGAGCTAAGTCAACCTTCATCAAGCCGTACAATAAGCGCTTCCATAAGCCACCCGCTAAATGAAATTACAGGTTCTGCAATTAATTTACAATATGTAATAACTGTTCTTTTGTTGTAAATGTTATTAACAAATAATTCCCATTTATAAATATGTTGTAGTAGTTCTTTCAGATTAAACATAATTTAAGAAATAATCATTGCTTTAATATTGGTATTATCTGACGCTCGTAGGAAAAATTTTGTTTCTAACGCTTGCGCAAAGTAACTTTTCCCCACTTGACTGCTTGCCTGAACTCCGCTTCGCGTCGTTCGGGCAACGGCAGTCGCGTGCGGAAAAGTATCACTTTTGCACTTGTTAGGAAAATAACTATTAAAAATGTCCAACTGAGACTAACCCAAAAAGTTTTTGGATGAATTGTGATAAATGAAAAAAATGTTAAGCAACAATTGGTAGATACAGCGAGGTCAAAAGTTATAACCTTTTCTAACTTACACAATTGTTCTTTATTATTAATGGTCACACTATTTAAAATAAACGTTTTTTTTTTGTTAAATTGTATTTTTAAAATGGTCTATTACTATATGATTTTGAGGTTTGTAGTGTAGTGCGTTACTGAAAAAAGAAAAATGCGAAAAAAATATTTTTCTACCATAACAATACTTTCCCCGACCCTAAAATATAAGGAAAAGCAAACGCCTATAATAAGACTCTATTGATTTGACATTTCACCGTCAGTCGATTACGGGTCTCAAATGAGGCGACTGAACCGAAATTGAACATATTTCTCTTTCCGAATTCAATCGGCTAAAATAGATTAAGATTTACGCTTTTAAAGGAACGGACATGGAAGATTGATTGAAAACCCGTTCGTCGTAAGACGGCTGAGGATTGAAGGATTTTTTTATTATAAATTGGGGTAATTAAGAAGTAAGATAATTATTTTGTTGTTTTCTAACCACAATATAGAAAGTTTAATTTAAGAAATGGATTTAAAAATAAATCGAAAAGTATATGATTTTTTACATTATTTCTTTCATAACTCGTTGTTTTCGCTAGGTTCAATACGTTACTCTTTTCTTTCTTTTGCAATGTTTGTTTAAAGAATTTAATCCCTGTATCTGCATGTAAATTTTAGAAAATAAAGTAACATAAAGGCTCTAGCAGCATACTTGTAGCTTTTGAGATATTGTGAAAAGACAAAAAAGGATGCATCTTGTATAAAGCTCTAACATTTTATGTAGAAAGCAATTAATTCATAGAATTTTTAATTTTGACGTTTTGGTTATTCAAATCATCATCAACTTAATTTTTAATTAAAAACATAATGGATTTTACCATTTTTTAGCTAATCATAAAATCCCCTGTTTATTGATGTAGAACAAGCTTTTACTTCTTAGAAAAACACTATCAAATAATACAAAACTTGATTTTATTCTATTGGGGTTTTTTATAAATTTTTGCATTCAGGAGTTTTTTGGGGCGCTGATCACGAATCTAAAATCAGTTTTTTCCGACAACCTCCGGTTTTTGAGTTATGAGGCCTTCAAGTGGACTTTCCTCAAAACTCTTCCCTTTTGAAACTGATTACCAACAAATGAGAACATACACTAATTGGGCACTTATACAGTGTGTACATAAAGTATGGAACAAATTTATTTTTTGCTTAAGCAAAAAAAATTGAAAACTTTATCGAACACAAAAATAATAATTTTAAATTGCGCATTTTTTGACATAAAATATAAATATACACTACTTATATTGTAATTGGTTGGAAAAAAGGGCGTTGGGCACCACTTGTAAATTGTTATAAAAAGCCCACGTTCCACTAGGCTATATGAAACTCATCTCGGGTGAGGTTGTTGAAATGATAGCTTGGTTTGACGTTGAAACTTAATTTTTTTTTATGGGCGCCAGAAATCCCAAGGCACTATATAATTTAATGCGACAAATTAGGTAATTAACAAGTTATGAATTTAGCTTTAAAACTATCTTTTAAAGAGACTTTAAAATGCCTTGAAATTTCGTTTGCTTGCAAAGAAAGGGAGATAGAAAGATATTATAAATTACAAATAATTTATTAAAATTATAATTGTGTTCACAATATTTTAGTTCTTAAAAGTGAATCAATATTTTGATTGAAATTTGATATTATTAGACATTTTTACATATTTGAAACATCTTCAGAATGGCATAATGTGTTATTTGGATGTGTCACCTTTTTCAACTATGCTTTCTGTATGTATTGACTAGAGGATACTTCCCAGCTGCAAGGCAGCTCTGTCCTGATGATGAAAGTTGCTCCTGAGGTTAGAAGAATCTGACGGTGGAGACCTTGTTTTGGTATGCAGGGAACCTATGCCTGGAGTTCCTCGGATTGGCCTTTGTTGATTTGAAAGCTGTTGACTAGATGTTATATCTCTTAGGTTCTTGACAGCTGAGAGTTTCTTCCGCCATTTGATTTTGTTTTACATGCAAAAAGGATAAATGTCTAATTTTAGTATAAAATTAGAATAAAAATAAGATATCCCAAGAACACTGGTAATAGTAACCAATCTCCTTGTTTTACAGATATGAAATAAGTTTATATCGGTAATAAAGTTACAGAAAATATATTATTTAACTGAACGACAAATTATTTTATTTTAGTTAAGTAATGAACGGTTAAAAAAATAATAAAAATTATCGAGAATCTCCCTGTATTCTTCTCCTATTCCAGGTAGAAGTAACCCAAATTCGAAATAATATTCCAAATTATTTAATTTCTTATAACTAATAAAATTTGATTTATATCGTCAGAGGCAATTTACTAAAAATAGATATGAATTTACATTAATAAAAAAAAACAACTTAAAATAATTAAATAGCTGACGATAGATCTCTCCTGCCTAACCCCACTTGTTTAGTGTCTGATACTTGCTAATTCATAAAATTTTACACGAGTTGAAGATAAAATAAAGAGAAATTTAGATAAAATTCAGTCAGAAGTGGAGAAATGCTCGGTACCGTTACACAAATCAAGATATGGTAAGTTTTCCTCAAACGAGATTTAAATTATTAAAAATAAAAAATAGACATAAAAAATATCGAAAATTTAATAGGAAAATGGAAAACTTACCATACTGTACTTAACTTGTTGATGCACTAGAGCATGTCTCCTCAAAACTGCTTCAAATTTAACTTTCGTCCAGGACTCGTTGTTTCGTTTATCTGGTCTCTCTTTGGTTAGATTTCTCTAATTTACTCCTTTCCTAAAATCATAATTGATCGGCAGAAACTGATTTTTAAATAGATGATTCGTGTGATATTCTTTGCAAGTGAGTTTATCTTTGACGAAATTGGTAAATTTTCATAAAATTTAGATCAGTTCCCAAAAATATTTATTTTGATAGAAATATTGAAGTTTGTTTGTTCTTTTCTAATTATAAAATTGTTAAAAAGTTGCACGATGACTTGGATTAAACGAGAATTTACCCAGAAAGGTTAAGCTGTTAAAACGTGTTTTGAGGTTATTTTCTTTCAAAGGTATTTCAAAAACATAATACAAACCCTGGAATTACAGTTTGTAATTCATAATAATTTAGAATAATCTAAAATCAAGTAACATTTACATAAAACGAAATAAGTTTTATAAATGAATATCAAATAGTAATAGCAAAAATCAGACAACTTACCAAGTTGGGAAGCAGGAACGAGATGATCCCTTTATTATTTATTAGTACCCAAGTAAGCTATCATATCCCCCACCATATTCTTATATGTGGTGTCTAGCGGCTGAACTTCGTATTATATTTCTTCCTAAATATTTTCACCGGCGCATGCACCAAAATATTTTATAAATATCCCAACTTATTTAATTAATAATTAGTAGTTAGGATTACAAGAAAAACCTCTAACGAAATATATTTCTTATATTTCGGTACAATATAGTAGATATGACATCATCGACGATTTTTTCAAATGGAAACCCCCATATTTTATTGGAAATTTATAATCTCCAAGAAAAGCCGGTCTTAAAAACATAAACCGCTTATAGTTTTGGATGGGAGCTTCGTAGTTACATGGTGGTAAAAAAATGTATACATAATCGATAGAACAAATTCATTTTTTGCCAAAGAAAAAAATATTAAAAATTTTCTCGAACACGTAAATAATAATTTTGTATTGCGCATTTTTTTACATAAAATAAAAATATACTCTCGTATAAAAAATATTATGTCATCAATATTTTAAATTGAAACCTCCATATTTTATTGC
>JAHBCN010026504.1:0-10588 GCA_019359885.1 Listronotus oregonensis | reverse complement strand
TTTTTTTTGTAAACTTTTAAATAATAAATTTAAATTTTGTACATTTCGTAGCCGTGCGCATTCACCATTTTATTTTGATTAATTTTTTTGTAAACTTAAATTACAAATTTATAATAAATTCAATTAACTATTTGTTTTAAATATAGTGTTTTATTTGGCTCGCCTAGTGTCTCCTTTTTCTAATGTTAATATTGTTTATTAAAGTTTTTCTTGTCTTTGAGTGGTAGTAAAGTTGAACGAGAGTTCCCAATTAAATCTTGGAAGGTCTCTGCTAGGCCTGGCACCAAAAGCAGTGGCGCCCAGTTTAACCCCCCCTACTCTCCGGCAAATGAGTTAGGGCATTTTTGCACGCTCTCTCTGCTACTCACCTTCAGCTTTACTGTACTTTTGCTATTTAATTGTTATTAATTTTATTAGAAAAATAATAATAATAATAATAATAATTTTTTTTTAAAGGCTGCCAACGGTCAAATAAAAGTTGGGAAAGTGTTTTTAGGCCAAAACACTTGGGCTAAAGCAACAGCGTGACAACTTCATAAAAAAAATTGTATAATACTTCCATCATAAAATGCATAAATAGAGAATAAAATAGCACTATTTTTTTAGTATTTCAGGCAAAATATCAAAATTTTAGGGAAAGAAAAAGTTGTAGGATCGAGCACGGCAAAATAATCGACATTTTATTTGTTTGGCAATGTTTCGATGCTGATATTAGATCTTTATCAAAATGCCAAATAAAATTTTTAATAATAAAATTGACTTTAACAGTTATTATTTGTTTTTGGTGGTAATATTAACCTTTTGTATTATTATTATTTAAAGTTAATTTTTTAACAAGAAATTTATTTAACGTCTTTTTAACGATATTGTGGTATGTCCAGTATAACACCTTTTATAGTCTGACAAAGTATTTATTATGTAAAAGGTCTGTTACCTTATAATGTCAATTTAAAAATATGTAGTATAACATTAAATTTAATGTTTTTAATTGTAAAAAATAAATAAAACAAAATCTACTGTAAATATTACACTACATAAGGATGTTACTTACAATACTTAAAAGTTTAATTAGTTTTTTTTTGTTATGATTCAGAAATTGCATCGTGCCAATTTTCTATAATTACTAAAGGAAGAGAGGTATACTATCTCAGGAAACAGTGTTCTAATCCATAATTTTAATATTCCATTTTTACAGCTAGCTCTGTTTGAAAATGTTTTGCATTTAATTGTTTTTTTCTACTCCTATATTAGTAAGAACCTAATTACACACCGTCTACTTTATCAGTAAATCTCTAATTACAAACACTATACTGTAAGAAGCCAAACTGTGCGTAAGGGCAGTTACGTAATATATATATATATTACGTAACAGTTCCACAATCGCATTAGCCGCGAGCCCCCAAAATCTTGAAAACTTTCAATAGATTTTACGTAAAGCTGGCTATGAAACAAATAGCATCGCCTTGACAACGCAAATGTTTGTATTATTATTTGTATTGTTACTTAAAGTTTACATAATCTTCTGCTTTTATTTATAAAAAAACTAAACATAAAGTCGTAGAAAAAGTATAGTACACAACTCGAGTGGTAAGCTTCCATTACACACTTTTCGAATTAGGTACCGCTCACGCTCGTACCGTAATTTTCGAAATCGTGTAATGGGCTTCTTACCACTCTCGGTATGTAATATACTATTATGATCTCTTTTTGTTTTCAAAAGTCAATGACATATTAGTGATTACACTGTTATAACTGTCTGGAATATTTTTTTCTGATCTTAATTGATAATTTATGTTAATTTATAGAGTCTCATTTAGGTATTTTGGTTTTAAAATAAGCAAGACTATGTATGTTTATTTATTTGTTGGTTTTTAGGTCGTATGTAGTATGTATGTAGACAACCATCATTACATCACTGGGGACATACGAGTTGCTAGGCAATGTATATGCAGAAGCGTACCGACTGTTAATTTTTTTTTAAACAAGTAATTGGGTGAATTCCTTACATAATTTATCTTAAAGTTGCTAGAGATTAAAATTTTTAGTTTAGTATGTATGGTCCTACAATAGTTATTTATTAAAATATGTACCAAAAACAGAGCGACACTGGTTATCCAAGTTTTGACAGACGGAGCTACCCCGATAATTACATGTAGAAAATACTCGAAAGAAAAATCTTTCTTTCCTATCCGAATAACGAACAAAGGCGAAAGCATCCAAGTGTTGAAATGAGAGATAATAAGCTGTATACTAGTATAAACCTTTATTTTGTTGTCTTAAAAGTCCCATAAAACCTCGGGTCTGCGCCATAAATTATTTAGGATCAAAGGTCGCAAAAATTAGTTTTTCGCGACCTACTTGGTTTTTATAGCTCAAACAATGCCAACATTTATTATAAAAATTGTAGAGCATAAAATATGCAACAAACTTTGATTTTAGAAAGCAGTTGCTTTTAACTCTATAGCGGATGCCCTCGACAATACTTTCTGGCTGCCATTTTTTATTTTTTTATTAATAATAATGAACTTAGCAGGGTTGTTATTTTTACAAAACGTCATTTTTGTAAACATATGACAAGCTTTTCGGACTTACGATTATACTGAAAATAAAATTAATTTTTGATTTTTAAATGGCACACCTAGTATGTTTTTTGCTTTTTCGATTCTGGATCATTATTGGTCCGAATGCATTATTTTTAAATCAGTTTTCTTTCAAATTTTATTTTTAAAGTAAATTTTAATTTTTTTATCTAGAGTACTATGATGATCCTACTAAAATCACCGCACATACATTACTTGCTTTTAAAAAATTTAAACTCAATTTTATCTCCTTAAACTTTTTAATCGAGGACTCTAAACTTCATTATTTTATTATTTTTGCTCCAGCTCAAAAACCACAATGAAAACATTTTACTTTCATTACACTACTAAATGGAGTATTTTAAAGCGAATTGGGCGATATACAATACTACGCCAATAAAGAAAATTATTTTCGTTTAAAAATTTTTGTTTCATTATGTAGGCAAATGGCTATTTATATAACTAGTATATAAATTAGGTCTTTATTAAAGAAATATTTTTATGATAAAATAACGAGTCAATAAAGCTTGTTTATATAGGCGTTATATACATGATTTTATGTACGATTGCGATTGGATTAAATGTAGTTAAAATTTAAGAAAAAAATAAAGAAATAAAAATTTAAGTATAGCTGTATAGGCTTTTGCCTCGAGGGGTGAACAAGCAGTTGCCATAGCAGTTGCTATGAGATATGGATGTTCATGTTTAAAACATGTCAAACTTAACATCGAAAATTTCTGAAAATAGCTAAAATCATACAAAAAAAAAATCTAGAACGAAAATAGTATACAAGGCCAAAATGGAAACCTCAGAAGTCTTAGAAGAAATAAAGACAGCTACAGCAGCAGTTAAAGACTCCTTACTACCTGCGAAGTCAAGAACGCTGTACGAAGAGACATACAAAGGGTACAGACAGAGGTGTAATAAAAAAAATTGCAGAAGACCAATGAAGACGGAATCTTAGCTTACTTTAGCACCAACCTTTTAAAGTATAAAAGTTCGTTGATATGGAGTAAATACTCAATGCTGCGATCGACAATAAATCTTAGGTATTATTTTGTTGTTGAATATTTAATTAAATTTTTAATCAAATTTTTAAAATTGTTGTTTGTCAATTTATTATTGACCATGACAGTTACTTTATTTTACTAGTAAAATTGTTCTATAAATAGCACTTTATTGGTCAATCGTACATAAACTTCTTTTTTAAACTAAATAGGGTATAACTCGTAAGTCACAATAATTCGTGGTTGCCAAGAACAGCAACTTGATAGTGTGCTGTAGATAGAATTGCTTTCGCGTCTTTCGATGTTTGACATATAAAAAAGTGGATTGTGATTATTAATATATCTTCTATGATATCAAAGCAATTTTAAGTGTAATTTGGCATTAAAAACAAAAAACTACTATGTTTACTAAAAATGAGCGGGTTAATTTACTCATTACGTACAAAAAATAGGGAGTGATTTTAGGATAATCATGGAACTCTAGGTAAGAAAATGCAAATTAATTTAAAAACAAAACTCGACATAAAAAATGATTCGGACGTAAAACAATTCGTGGAATCCCAAAAACAAAAAAATATACGAGATGTCCCCTTTAAAGATTAAAAGTTCCAGTTGATGGATGTTGAAAAAGCTTATCTATATGCATAAAATGACGTTTCGTTAGAATAACAACCCTATCAGGTTTCCTTATTATCGATAAGGAAATAGGAAACGACAGTTGAAAAGAAATCTTGTGGGCACCTGGTATATATTTTTGCAAAGTTTAGCTAATAAATAAAAGAAGGCACTACACAAAAAAAACCTATGTAAAGATAAAGCCATATTGAATGAAACAAAAAAAAATCAAGAAAATTTAGTAAAATATTTTTTTCGCATTTTCTACATTAATGCACTACATTACAGACCTCAAAACCATACAGTATTGGACCATTTTACAGCATGGCAATCATTTCAGCATAACCACCAGTACTTCGTAAAAACACAATTTAACCAAAAAAAAGTTATTTTAAACAGTGCTCAGCAATCAAAAGTTCCACACTTGACTTCAACTATTAAAGGCTTTCTGGCCAAAAACCGCTTAAAAACACCAAATCAAATGCGGAATAAATGTCAATTTTTTTTCCATTTCATAGCAATATATGCAAAAAATTTTATACCAGGTAATTCGTTTTTTGTGGGATTGACATGTTTTTTTATTAATTATCTACACAATGCGAAAAAATAGTATATGCACTTCGTCAGTAATTTTACTAGACTCGTGTAACATACCAAACTTCTGAAGTAAAATTCCACTTTCTGTACTTGATGCGTAATATACTATTACTTAAGTGTATCCTTTTGGGGAAAACTTTACAGGAAGCACTACTAGGTATATGTTACTAATACCAATAGCACAGGAGATGAGGCATTTTGCCTAGGAATTTTTTTTCTGCATGGATTTACCTGAAACTTTCACAGAGGGTAGGGAATAGCCCAAGGATCAAAGTTTATATCATGCCGAGGTGTGCTTTTATCCTGGGGGTGGAAATTTTTTATAACATTTTAACCACAGAAATCAATAGAAAAAGTAATTTTAGGTAAAAAATGTTCTATACATGTTTTTCGTGAAACTAATATTTTTCGAGTTATTTGTGATTGAAAGTAAAAGTTTTTGGACGAAAAAATCGACGTTTTTAATGGGTTTTTCACGAATAACTCTAAAAATATGCATTTTATCAAAAAAACTGTTGAGGGCAAAATTGTAGCTTATAAAAACACTAGAAAAATATGTTTTTTTATAATTTCTCTTGGCTTGTTAATGGTTAGCTTTTGTTCGTCAAATGTTAAATTTGAAAGATTTAAAGTCAAATAGCGGGAAAAGTTTGCATTTTTCAAGGAAAACATATAAAGCCTTTTTTAAAGTATATAATAAGACCTTTCTTTTAAAAATGCAAAAAGAGTCTTCAGCATGAAAATTTAGCGAGTTATGATAAAAATAAGGTCGGTCGCTACTTTTTTCTACGAAAAAATCATTAAAAACTATTCTCCTCTTAATTAAAATAGATCTGTACCCTTCTGCGATTCTTTTTATATATGTATTATTAATACATTCTGAAAGTTTAACCAAATTCAAATGCTTAATTTTAGAAAAGTTGGAGCTTAAAGTGAAAAACGATTTTCCGCAATTTCGTAAAAATATTCATTTTCTTCAAAATAACTCCAACAATACTGGAGATACGAAAAAAATGCTAGGGTTATGAAATATAGCTTTTTTGATAATAAAGACTTTTTATTTCATATATTTTTCTGTACAATAAATATTTGGCCAGATATGGCCGTTTAAAGCCTCTATTTACGAGCGAGCACCACCTTACTCTAGCCCTTAAACTCATCTCATTTTAAAACTAAGCGATAAAAAAGATTTAATTTATGTAGCCTTGTAGCTCGTAAAAAACCCTACAAATTTTTTTTTTAACAAACTTTCTAGAAATAAAACTAAAGGAGCTATGTTTAAAAAACCAATCAACCGGTTTACTTTATACTTTTACCGGCATAATTTTTGTATGCAATTGTATTTTTTTTTCTATTTATATCTGTTATATTGGTTTATAAGAATTGCAATGTTGTAAGGGGTGATTTTTAAGGATTGAAAATTTGCAAAAGAATGAAATTGGTTATATTTCAGGTAGTAATATTTTTGATTATTAAATCTGTCAAGCTATTCATTTTTTGAGGATAAATCTTTTTTTTTTGTAATTAAGCTATAATAAGGGTTGATTTATAAGAGTCAAAAAGTTGCGAAATGAAATTAGTACATATTTTAAGCAACAGCATTTTAGAATTAATTCACTATGGTAAATTAATCATTTTTTTAGGGTAAATATTTTTTTTTACTTTAAGCTCTAACAAGGGTTGATTTTTAAGGGTTGAAATATTTTAAAATTGTATTCTAAAGCATAAAAAAATCCTTAATCAACTAATTCAAATCAACTTTTTCCCATCTTAAGGTTTAAAATGTTATTCCCTAAGTTTTGACAATTAGGTTTTGACAGTAGAGGGTTAGAAGCGCCTAATTACAATTTTTTATACAAATCGATGCATGAAAAAAAAATTGCGAGGTTTTGCAATTTTTTAGCTTTATTTTCGGGACTATAATTATTTATCATCAAATCGTTTTAATTTGTCAAAAAAATTTTTTTTTAAATCTCATAATCTCATATCTAAAGGTGGAGTTATGGTAGTTAAATATGTATTATACCATAAACTGTTAAAATATTTTTTTAAAGCAACTTAATTCCAAATTTTCATAAAAATAGGCGTTTTTCATGATTTTTTTTATTGGCTTTTTGCAAAGCCACATGAAAATAAAGGCCAAAAATATTTTTTCCCGATTTTTTTGGCCTCCGGAAACGCCTTAAAAATCAATTTTAAGTTTAAATTTTGTAGGCCCGTGACGTCACGGCCCTAAATTTTCTATTGGTGGAATTTCTGCTTTGTTGTCAGATTTTTGTTATTCGATACGCCTGTCATCAAATATCGATATGCGCAACATCTACAAAGTTGGCGTTTCCTGTTAATTGTCATATTGTCAATGTCAACCTGTATAACTTGTAACCTCTAATATTTATTAATAATTTCTAATTTGTAAATAGTGTGTGTTCTTTCCAAATATTCCAATTTATTACTATAGTTATTATTATCGCCAAACTTTCCTTCATATGGACCCTTTTTACGACTAAATTTCCGTTATTTTATTCAAAATGAAAAAAAGTGTATTGTTATTATTTGCGAAACCAGAAGCCGGCCGAGTTTAGGATCTTCAAAAATATTCTTTTCTCTTCCAAAACAAGAAGATAGGAGAAAAGCCTGGTGTGCTGCTGTAGGTATTGAGAAAATGCCCAAAGGACATGCCTATTATTGTTGTGAAAACCATTTTGATGTAAGTTTTTATGTTTTATTCCAATTGAAACTGTTTAGGTAGTCTGGCTGTGTTTTAGTGTAAAGTCTAAAAAAGCATTTCGCATTTAGATTTTCGTTAAAATCGATACGATTGTCGATATCGATAGTTCCTAAACAGACTTGGCATCCATGTTGAATTTGATTGGTTAGGGGAGTGGCGGGCTATTTAAGTTACAATGATAATTAAACCTTAAATAGAAAAGTAAGGGGTTTGTATTTTTCCGTGTTATTTAGCAGGTTTTGCTTAATTGTGTTTCTACTTTTAATTTTTACACACAACATTATCAATATCAATTGAGTGAAAATACCCTATTGAAACTGTACAAAAAAATCCGGAGGCCAGGCTTTTTTCTTCCCATCCACTGTACTACAAGTAATGTTCTTTTTTTTTTTTTTTTTTTGGTTAGACATTATTAGAAATTTAAAGATAAAAATTGAGATGTCTTTATTTAATTATTTTAAATTATTGTTACTAAATATTATTTTTTGAAATGTATTAGCTGTATACATGGTTTTCGTAGACACTGAGTTAGTCAAAATTAAATTTCAAATTTAATTTTAACGCAACTAAACTTCTGTTTACATATCAAACAACCCGACTGTTTTAATAATCCTCTCCTATGAGTTTGGCCGACGATAACCGGCGCATCAAATACATTTCCGAATGATTTAATGATTTTTATTTTTGAGGAATTGGGAGAGTAACAACCAGTTGGTTATTATCGTTATTGCCAGAAATTCTATTTTGGGTGTTGTAAAATTGGCTAAACCCTATAATTGCTTGATTCTGCAGCTTTCTGCTTTTTTGATAAAATTAATTTTAAATTAATTTTAAGTAAGTATGCAATGGATTAGCGATAGATTACCTATAAAAAATTAGCCGCAATTACCTTAAACTAATTTTTGTATATTTAATTTGCTGATATAAATTGCAATTAATTATTTGATGATGTAAAAAAAGAAAAATAAATAGTTGCCAGCTCTCAGTCAGCCGCAACGTTAGGGTTGCCAGGTGTAAACAGATATATTATTGTTAATTATTTACAGTCCTCCTGTTTTTTTTTCAAAAATTTTAATACAAAATTAAAGTTTCATATTTCCAGTTTACGATAATTTAAGGTTGCCAGTTAAAAGATGGCTGCAAACAGATGTTGCCATGCTTTCAATAAACGCTACAGGTAAGTGTGAGCTCAAGGGAAAATAATGTTCATTCGTTTCGTGCAATAAATAAGGTCAAAGCATGGCAACTTTGACACTTATCCTATAGCGACAGTTTGACAAAATTAACTATTCTTATTGCTATAAAATATTTTAGTGAAAATATGGTTTAATTAAAAGTACTTGTAACGAAGCTTCTTTCGTGAAAAAGAAAAAATTGTTGGTTAAAGAAAAAATAGAGTGGCTAATGCCACAAGGAAACGAGGTTTACCTATAAAAAATTATAAAAATGCATCTATATCTGACCAAAAATTACAATTCTTTACTTAAAGAAAATACCGTAAAATATACTGGTTTATTGGTTGCAGTAATAATGCCAACACTTACATCTACTAACCATAAGATTTAAACATTTTATAAAACAAGCACTTAATACCTTATAAGCCATAGTCGTGATATACACTGTATTTACTGTCTCAACGTGGAGATTTAATTCACAAAGAGCCAAACGTGAAGCCAAAAAGTAAATATTTTAATACAGATTTCTAGCTACAACAACAATTTCAAATTCATTTCATGGTTGTCAAAGGACGTAGTTATACGGTCTGTTAGAGCTGACTAACTTTGTTTAAGGTCGGAAAAGTTCAGCTTTATTACGAGTTACTTGTGTAGTAAAAACATAACTCTATACAGGGTGTTTGGTTCACCGACGTATATCTGAAAGGGGGTGATTAATGAGATGGTTTTGAACATATTTAACTATATATAGTATTATACAAAGTGTTACGCATTTCGAGATATCTTGGTTTTTCCGAATTTTATCGAATTTGGTGCATAGATCCATATAACTTATAATAAAACTTTTGTCATTTATTTTATCTGATTGAATCTTTTTTTTTATTAACTTAAATGCGTATTTCATCGATATAAGATACGTAATGGTATCTACATAATGATTAAAAAAAATTGTAGCTCAGTAGAATTTCCAAAACGAGTTACTGAAATATCCAACTTCGAATTTATAAGCGAATAAATTGGAGTGTGTAAATAAGATATTCGTTCAAATATTTCTAAAATCTTCCTTTATGTTTGCCCTGTATATTGATATATCACATTCCATCACAGCAGCTACTTCTTATTTATTTAGTGCGGTTTAGCGATGTAGTGCATTTACCAACATTTTATTTTTGTTGTTGATGTTGCTCCTAAGTAGCGTTGCCCGGTGACGGACAAACTCATCTTTCAAGATTTGATTAGTTGTCAACTGGAGTATTTTATACTGTTTATTTTGTGAATTTTCCGTTCAACGTTTTGGTATAATGGCTGCTTTTTCGAATGTTGAATATGCTGATATAATTTTTATGTATGGTAAAGCCGACGGCAAACGCAGCTGCTGCTCAGAGATTTTATACTGAAAGATTTCCTCAAAGAAGAGTACCCCATGTGACTGTCTTCGCTAATACATATCGTAGATTAAGTGAAACAGGTAATTTACATCACACAGAGCCTAGAGCGAACAACCAACAACATGACGTTGTAGTGGATCTGCAAATTTTAAAAATTTCGAAAGAGATCCCACCACTAGCACTAGGAAAATAGCGGAACAGCTACATGTATCTACATGGAAAGTTTGACAGTTCTTCATTGTGAAAATGCATCCATTCCACTACACCCCCGTGCAAGGGCTTGAGGAAGGTGATCCTGCTCGAAGAATCACTTTTGTCGATTCATCTTAAACGCCGACATAGAAGATTCAACATTTTTACGTAGGATTTTGTGGACGGATGAATCAAATTTTTCTCGTGAAGGGATAACTAATTTTCATAACCTACATTACTGGGCAGAAGAAAAACCCCATATGAAGAAAGAAACCGTTCCAACGAAAATTTAATGTAAATGTGTGGG
>JAHBCN010026503.1:0-10576 GCA_019359885.1 Listronotus oregonensis | reverse complement strand
CCCTTTGTGTGGATTTAGAATATAATTTTTCCATATTAAATATTCAAAAAAAATTTGGGAAATATGAAAGGGGGTTGTAGACATCAGATATTTTTATGAATAAATTTTTCCCTATAGTTTATATTATTTTTTTTTTTTTTGGGGGATAGTTACTTTTCACGGTTTTTTACCATTGTACTATTTGGGTGGAAAAAAAATGATTAAAAAAAATAACAGGCGATTTATCCAAACATTTTTTTACATCCTTTTTTTTTCAGTGGCATCTTTAATAGCAGAGTGGACAAAAAAATTTTTTTTTTATACACGAAAATGCTAAAATTTTGGGGGAAAACAATTTTTTAATATTTTAATTAATTAATTTTTTTTGAGGTTACTATACACCACACAAAGGGGGATCCAAAAGATCTTTTTAATGTTATAAAGGGTGTCCCAGAATATGTGGGCAATCTTTCGGAATCTAATAAAAAACCCAAAAAAATATTATGACAAGTTCCCATTAACTTTTTCCTAGGACCCCCCCCTACGGAGATACAGGGTACAAACGGCCCCCCCTGGAAATTATGCCTTTAATTGAGTTCAAAACAACACTAGCGTATGATTTTTGTTATGTAGGAACAACACTGTCTAGAAAACGAGGTCGACCAAGTACTAGACCTGCAACTCTCCTGTATTCACACCCAAAAGAAAATTTTTAAAAAATATCGTCCAACACAAGAAGTTCAGACGATAATATTGGGCATTGGCCTTTATATACTACTAATGAGAAAGGTAAAAAAAAAAGAATTAAAAAGGGGAAATCACGGGTCAAGTGCGAAAAGTGCAAATTATTTATGCTTTAATAATGTCAACAATTGTTTTAAAGAATTTCCTGTTGATTAATAAGCTTTTTCACAATACTTATAAAAAAGTTTTAAAAGATAAGTTTTTTTTTTATTTAAAAGTTAAATATAGGAGACATTTTGTTTTTCCACTGCATAATGTTCCCTTTGGGGGGACAAAAAATTTTTTTTCTGTCAAAATATTTTTTTTAAAAAAAAAAAAAAAAAAATTTCCCCTTTTTTCCTACACCTTTTCAAATTCCAATACCCAGAAAAAAATTTTTCAAAAAATTAAAAAAATAAATTCATGCAATAAAAGGGTTAAATGGCCTTTTAAAAACCCAAAAAATCGACATGTGAGAACCCCAGCACACAATATTAAAAAAATTTCCCGGGGTTTTGTCCCACTAAAAAAGAACATCTTGAGCACGTTTTGTAACGTTTTTAAAAAGTAACTGTGATAACGTTTATTTAAAAAACGTTATTTTATCAATTTTTTTTGTTTTCTTGAATTGTTACTGAAATTTTTCCCCGTTTCTAAAACATACCCTTGTAAATATTTTTAATACGGTAGGGGAACAAACATCTTAGTGACGAATTTTTTATTAATTCATGTTTTTTTTTAAAAAAATGTTGCCATCTATAGAAGGGTTTTTTAAAAACAAGTTCGATACATCTGTTAATATACGTATCAGATACGATTAAAAGTTAAAAAAAAAAAAATGTTTTGGGTTTAAAGTTATAATAATCATATTATTTAATGCAAAAATCGTTACTTTTTTCTGCGTCTATTAGATTTCTCGTGGAAATGTAAACACAGTTAACATTTTGACCTCTTTTTCTTAAATTTACCCCCACAGAGATTGTTACTTTTTTGGGGCAACGACGCCAGGTTTAGAGAAAGAAGTTTTTTTTTAGTACTTAACCTTTTTTTTTTTTAAAAAAAAATTTTTTTTTTTGGTTTTTCTCGTGATATTAAAGGGAAATATTGATGGGGAAAAAAGTATATTACAGATTTTCTATTAATTTTCCCCGTTTTTATGTATGTATGTAGGTTTTGTAGGTAAGAAAACCCCACAAAAAAACCCGATTTTAAAGTTAAGGTTTTTAAGCCATAAGTTTAAAATCCAGCGTTACCTTTCCCCTTAAGATAAATATTGGAGTAATAAGTCCGGATTTATTTTTTGAGGTACCTCCCTTCCCTTTGATACATATAAATTAAAGAAAGAAAAATTAAAATTTGTTTCTTTATACCTTACATATTAGTCATTTAAAAGACGGGGTTTTTGGGTCGAGGCAAGCGGTTTGTAGGGCGAGCCGTAATTGACCGTAGGCGACTCCTTGAAGCTTGGCCAGACCCGCAAAACACTTGTTTTTCGAGGGGGTTACAATTTTTTTTTTTAACCGGGGAAAATTTAAAAAAAAAAAATAATAATTTTTTAATGATCGACAACAGGTCTATTTATCCGCTTGACATGGATTTGATACTTATTATAACAATAAGAAAATTTTTTTAAAACCCCCCCCCGTACGGTAGTATTTGGCTAACCCCCGTAGACTGTCCAAAGATAAAAAAACCACTGAAGTTCTTTTTGTAACAACCATGCATAAAAACGGCTATCCCCCTAAATAGCAGCTATTTTTCATTTCATGGATCTGAAAAAATACCCCAAAAAAAAAAATTTCTTTCTAGAATTTTTCCAAAAAAAAGGGTATTTTCCGATCGGTAAAAAAAAAAAAATTTTTGGAGACTTATATAGAAAAAAATTGAGTATTTTAAATAATTGAAATACTTTGTTGAATAAATTTGATCAAAGTTGTAACTTAAAGGATTCATTGAAGTATTTTTTTTGTACTTTTTAGAGCCCCGGGTTTAGACATTTGACACATAAATAATAGTTATAATAATAATAATAAAATTATTAGAAAATTAATTTTTAAATAAATTGTAGATGCAGCACATTATGTTTTTATATGGCAACTATTCAAAAAGTGGATTGGCAGTTAAAAAGAGGATAGGTGTAACATGCTCAAGCTAATCAAGACGGTTCCCAGGTAAGAAGAAGAAAAGTAGGAACAAGTAAAAACTGTAAGTAAAAGTTTTTTTAGGGATAAATTGAATTTTTAATTGGATTGTTTATCAAATAGAAGCAAAATGATTATATAGTACAAAGTGTCTAAATGTTTTTTAAAATTGGGTGGCCTATCAGTATTTACCATTTAGTGATGGCTAATCGAGTAGCTAATATAAGAGAAAATTTGACTATATATTTAAAAAAATTGTAGGCTTTAAAGCCAACACAAGGTTTTTATCCTTTATAATAGTGAAATAAAGCATCTATGATACTATCTGCAAATACAGTTTTTTTTGAAAACTTGTATAAAAATTATCTTTTAATTAATGAAGCAATTATGTCAGTAACCAAAAGTTTTGGGGCAAATATTTTACAAAGTTTTTTTTTTCCAGGTGCAACTAGGAGGAAAAAATAGAACAGAACATGGATATTAGTACAACAGTTGTTTTTTAATAAGCATTTTTTAAATTGTGTAGGCAATTTTTATACCTAACTTAAGACCTTTTTACTTTTTTTAATATTACTCATATTTACACATCACGAAATTGTAAGACTTTTTATAAAGTATCACATGAACATTTATATATATATTAACTGTTACACTTTGTGTGGATTTAGAATATAAGCTTTATATTAAATAGTCTGACAAAAATTTGGGAAATATGAAAGGAGAGTTGTAGACATCAGATATTTTTATGAATAAATTTTTCCCTATAGTTTATATTATTTTTTTTTTTTATTAGGGATATTACTTTTCACTGGTTTTATCTATTGTACTATTTCAGGGTGGAGGGAAAAAATGATTATCAAAAATAACAGGCGATTTATCACAAAATTTTTTTAATCCATATTTTTTCAGTGGCATCTTTAATAGCAGAGTGGACGCAAAATTTACTTTTATACACGAAAATGCTAAAACTTTAGGGTAAACAATTTTTAATATTGTTAATTAATTAATTTTTTTAGGTTACTTTTACACCCACATAAGGGATCCAAAAGATCTTTTAATGTTATACAGGGTGTCCCAAATATGTGGGCAATCTTTCGGAATCTAATAGAAAACCAAAAATATTATGACAAGTTATTAACTTTTTCCTAGGGGCTTTTTCCCCTACGGAGATACAGGGTACATAACGGACGCCCCGGAAATCGTTTTGTTTAAATAACTTTTTTAAAAAACTAGGCGTAAATTGTTATTTTTTAATATGATGGTTACTAGATAAAAACTTCTTAAAATGAACCCCCGTAAACAAATTTGGTTTATTTATTTTTAGGGACGGACCACCCGACAATAATAGCAATTTTTTAACACCCTGTATAATAAAGGCTCAACAATATTATTTTTGGGTAGCTTTAACCTTAATCTAAAAAAAGGTATTTTTGATTAATCGATAAAATCAATTTTACGAGAAATAAAATATCATGGTAGATTAAATTTGTTTACATTATATACAAGGTGTTTTCTAATTGTATGTCAGTATTTAGAGAAGCAGTTTTTAGGGAATTTCTAGAAATTTTAATGAAATTTCTAAAAAGTTCAAGAAGCATTTTGGGTACCATATTTTTTTATTTCCACCAGTGGCGTTCGTACAGAATTTGACCGGCCTATTTTGGCACATAAAAAAAAATTTGGTAAATAAAAAATGCTTCTTGATACATAGTACATGTAAGCCAAATTTCATTAAAATATCAAATGGTATTACAGGGTATTAATAATAAATTTATTTTATTTTTAAAAAATTTACTTCCCCTGTATTCCCAAAAAATTAAGAGGTTTAGGGCATACGTTCATATGAAGTTTTCTTTTAAAATGGACCCAAGAAGTGCCTCTTTAAATATTGGGAAATTAAAAAACACCCTGTATAATGTAAAAAATGACCAAACCATAATATTTTATTTCTCGTAAACAGTTGATTTTATTGATGTTAATCAAGAATACCTTTTTTAGTTTAAGGTTAAATCTTAAAAATAATATTGTTGAGCCTTTATTATACAGGGTGTTAAAAAAATTGCTATTATTGTGCCAAAGCTAGTCCGTCCTAACTAGTCCAAACTAAATAAGCCAAATATAATTTAATGGGTTTATTTTAAAAAAAAAACTTATCTAGCAACCGTCATATTAAGAAAACATTAAATTACGCTTTGTGTTTTAAAAGGTATTTAAAAAAAAACGATTTCCACGGTCGTCCGTTATGTACCTGTATCTCCGTAGGGAAGGCTCATAGAAAAAAGTTTTTTGGGAACTTTTTCATAATATTTTTAGATTTTCTTATTCTGAGAGATTGCCCACATATTCTGGGACACCCTGTATAATCAACATAACAGAACCACCTATTTAAATCCTTAGAAAAACCCTTTTACAACGTAAGTTATAAACGTGCATGTTTCAGAATATGTTTAGGCCCAACCCAAGGGAAAATACGTAACGGGGGTGTAAGTTTCAAACAAAAACGTTGTATTTTTAACGTAACAACGATTTTGTTAAGTTGAAGGAAATATAACGAAACTATTGGGTTCAAGGCGCTGTTATTGTTTCAAGATGATAAACGTAACAAAGGAACAAGGAAACATAAATGTAACGTAATTAGGATGATTTTTTGCTTAGTGGGGTGTTCCGCAAAATGAAAATGAAAAGTTTGATCCCCTCTCTTTTTTTTGGGAAATACATATTTGATGAAAATGTATTAAAATTTTATTTTTAAAATATATATTATATATATATATATATATATATATATATATATATATATATATATATATATATATATATATATATATATATATATAAAATATATATATATATATATATATATATATATATATATATATATATATATATATATATATATATATATATATATATATATATATATATATATATATATATATATATATATATATATAGGCTAGCCGTTTTCGAGAAAACACTCCTCAAAGAAAATAATGCATGCATGGTCGCTCAATAATAATAAAAATTGCTACATCAAAGTGGGTTTATGTCGGTGGTAAGTTGAAATAAAGTAAAAATTAAGTTTATTTATTTAGTTACATAAATAAGAAGACAAATATGCAGTAGGTATTGTTTAATAGTAATAAAAAAGGAACGGTAAATGAAAAACAAATTTATAATATGAAAAAAACAAGGGGAAAAATACAGAAACAAATAAAACCTACTGACTTAAATCAAACATGAGTCTTGCTTCTTTAGTTACAGCAAGTGTTGGAAGTGATGTCCATTCATTTCAATACAACTAGCTAAACGATTTCTCATTAACGTTTAACTCGTTGAAAAACACCTTGCTTGTTCCGTATTTCTTGGCAACAATGAATGACTCTGTGTTCTAGTTGTTGTATACTTTCAATAGGCACTAATAAAAATTTTTTAAAAAACCCCAGAGAAAATAGTCTAACGGATTAAGATCCGGCGAACGGGGGGGCCAAGCTACTGTCCACCTCGTCCAAAACCCCCGATCTGGATAAGTCTGATTTAGATATTGTCGCACTAATAAACTAAAGTGGGCTGGAACCCCATCGTGCATAAAAAATGTTTCTAATCTTAATCCACAAGGCAAATCTTCAAGCAAAACTGGCAAAGTGTTTTGTAGAAAATGTAAGTATGCGGGACCATCTAAACGCTGCGGCATAACGTATGGCCCTAGTAATCTATTTCCTATAATACCTGCCCAAACATTAATGGAAAACTTATCTTGAAACCGAGCTTCGAAAAACGCGTGAGGATTTTCATCGAAACCCAAAAATGATTGTTATGAAAATTTACCACTCCTTCACGCGTAAAGCCTGCATCGTCTGTAAATAAGACTTTATCAAAAATGACGGTCCTGATGGCATTTCATCTGCATCCACCACAAAACTCCACTCTAGGCATGAAATCTTGAGGGTTTAGCGCTTGAACTCTTTGCAAAAAAGGTATGGATACAAAAGTTCCTCGTGTAAAATTTCCCATACAACGCTTTTCGGAATATTCGTTCGTGCTGAAAAATTTTTCTGGTGCTACTACCTGGGTTAGCTTCAATCTGTTGTAGAACAATTTCCTCTGCTGCGGCGTTCGCGTAGTACGATTTCGTCCACAATCTCTCTTATTTGGCGTAAAATTACCAGTTTCTCTTAACCTCTGATGTAAACTGCTGAACAGTTTATCAGAAGGAAGCGGGCGATTTGGAAAAATTTCTTGGTACAACCTCCGAGCTTCCACCGCACAACCGTTTGCTCTCCGTACATGAAGTGCATGTCGGCCATTTCAGCAAAAAAATTTTGGCATTTTTAAAGACGAGAACAGTGACTTTTTTCAATTAAACTGTTATTAACAATAATAATCAAATAAACTTTATTTTTAAAACCTTACGTCAAATTCGTTTACCGTAACCAGGGTAACTAGACCTTTTTTCGTTGTCAACTTAGCACTGACATAAGCCTACTTTGATTAAACAATTTTTATTATTATTGAGCGCCCATGCATGCATTATTTTCTTTGAGGAGTGTTTTCTCGAAAACGGCTAGCCCCGACAAAGGGTTTTTTACAAGAATACCTTTTTTACGTCATTTATTCCGCGGAATCATAATTTCTTAATAAAACTGCAAAAATATGACGTTTAATAAAAATGTGAATAAATTAAACCGAGACCTCCCCCGTCGGTACGCCCCTGATTAAAATAATCGTTTAATAAAAAACCCCCTGAAAATTGCCTACTACTAAAAGAAATTCATATGCCAAAATTCAGATGACTATCTGAAACGGTTTAGAAATATAAAAAAAAAACCACATATCACGGTGCCATCTTTGAATCACCACAGAAAACATGACGCATTTGCGGACCTATGTTCATATGAACTTTTCTTCATAATTTTACATGTAGAATCACGAACGGTATTTCCGGACACCCTATATACTGCGGAAAAGGTAGTGATGGTATGTACTTATTGGAGGATGAAAAAAAATATAAAATTCCTACCCAAGCAGTTATTCGCCTGCACTCTTAAAAATGACTTGGTACACGAAACTAATTTTCATTTGTTATTGGGTTTTTGTTGTCATAAATCAATTTTTTTACTTTAAAAACCAAAATTAATTTTATTTTAGCTCTCTGTGCAAAACAGTAAAGTTAATGTAACATCTAAAAACCAGTTATGTATATATTAGTTATCGGAAATAAAATATTAGTTCCCTTTTAAATATTGTCAGTCAAAGTAAATTAGTATGTTTAAAATAACGAACACATCTACTTGTCCAAGCTTTTATAAAAAGTTGTTATAACGAATAATACTTAAATACTGGCAACATTTTTTTTTACATAACATAATAAAGAAAATTGTTTGTAGTAACCACTGACCTCAATATGGACCGGTAAAGGGTATCAGATGCGCGGTTCAAAAGTGAGATTTTATGGGCGAAAAAATGTGTCCGTGCGCCGGGGCTCTAGTCATCTCTTAGGGTCCTAGATCATGCGCAGAACGGACCGGCAGACCGATTTTATTTACGAATTCGTCGCCGGCCAGTTCCGTACTCCGTCAATTGACGCCATTTTTTCCTTTCGTGTTTAGTGTATTTCGCATTGTTTGGCATTATTTGACCGCTTGTGTGAGATTTTTTAGTTTTTGGAGTGACTTATTCCTTTGTTCATAAACAATTTATAAACTGTTTTTTGGTGATCCAAGTGCGCTGAAGTTGTAGAAATACGATGGTTAATAAATGCTGTATGGTTACTTTTTGCCAAAATAAAGGCAAAATACCCGGCATTGCCTATTTTATGTAAGTATTTACTTATTTTACTTTGCATCCTTATTTGCTTTAAAAATTAGTAGTTAACATGTAGCACAGTGTTAAAATGGTGCTGATAAATGGACTAGTTTCTATTCACCCCCTTTTCCCCATAATTTACTCTCTTTTAATTAAGAAAACACCTTAAAAAATATATTGCAATTAGTAATACCTATTTTTGAAATTAAATTAAAAGAAAATAAGTTGTACTGCTTGTTAGGTTATCTAAATTAGTTACTTATTTTTATGCAATAGTGAATAAAACTAAAAATAACCAATATCTAATTATTTTCATCTATTTGGTTTTTATGATTTTTTTTTCAAATAAATTAGGAATACCTATTCACTGAACTTAAATTAAAAGAAAATTAGTTATACTGCTTGTTGAGTTATCTAAATTAGTTACTTATGTTTATGCAATAAGTGAATAAACTAAAAACAACCAATATCTAATTATTTACAGCTTTTGTTAAATTACTCAAAATACAAGCAACATTTATAGTAATATCAATATTTTGTTACGATCTAGATCATTACATATTTTAATAAGTACTTATATTTTCTATCATTACTTTTGTAGGTTAACTAAAAATAGGTATTACACCTGGTTAGAGGCTTTAGTCTTTGATCCCAATGTGGAGAAAATGTCATATCACAATTATATATGTAGTGCACATTTTAATAAACAGGACATAATTATTACTCCTCGAGGAAAAGGTGTTTGATTCCTGGTGCTATTCCTAAACTCAATCTGGGACCAAATGTATTACATAGGAAAGCTCTACGCTTGGCACTACGAGAAAAGTAAGTGGCTATTTTGCTTTTTATATTATATAGGAATAAAAACATAGAAAAAATAATCTGTATGGTAGCATAAGTAATTTAATTTTTTTTTATATTATATCAGTTTTATAGTGCCCAAAGGTATTACAATACTGGATACACTGGATAAAATGATTTTTGACAGCTTATTAACTGATACAGTTGAGGGGTATTTCATTTTCTGAAATTAGTGGACTTATTGCATATGACTGCGTCCTTTGCACTCAAATGCATAATTTATAATCAACTGCATGATTTTTTTTTCTTGCATGCCCTCAGATATAGATATATTTTTACTTAAATTTGTGGCATTGTACAATAAACATATTTTGTTCAAAGTAAATATGAGTCTATTTAATTTAATTTTTGTTTTAGATCATATAACATTCCTGGTACTTCAATGGATGAGTTTGTACCTAAAGGGTAAGCAGACTACACGGAAAAAAATTTATAGAGAAATTTCCTACAAATGCTAGAACCACTTCTACAAAAAAAGGTGAATATAGGGACCGTTCCAATTTATCTAGCCAGCTCAAAGAAAATTGTAGGATTAAATTACTACAATTTTGGCGAAATAATACTCTTAAATTGAAAGAAACTTTAAAAGAATTTGGGGGAGATCGGGCTATACCAAAACATGTAGGGATCATATAATTTATTGCAGATTTTACTAAGAATTGTAGTCTTAGTTATTATGGAACTGCATTAAGCAACTTAATAATTTAAGGGATTGTTTTAAATTATTTCTAAGAATAAATTTTATAAATATTTAAAATTAACTATTTTAATATTGTTAAAATACTAACCATAAAATTGTCGATTTGAAAACCAAAATATATTTAACCCAACTAAATATTCGAAAAGGATTAACTCTCAGAACCTGTAGAGTTTATTGTTAGGAGAACAGGCGCCTAATTAAATGTTATTTTAGTATTTTATCTTACAATAATCGAAACTATTTCAGTTTAAACTGGTTTTTAGTCTAATTCCCTTTTGGCAGGTTTTCCTACAATTTGTAGGTTTACTAAATATATTATGAAAAATATTACTAAATAACTGGGTTTTAGTCTAATTCTCTTTTGGCA